>CAEGAE010025216.1:0-81905 GCA_903067095.1 Girardinus metallicus
TCATTTCATTTTATGTCAGTTGGCACAGGATTAAACCCATATGAATCAAAGAGTAAAAGTAAAACATACGGCAGAAATACATCCAACACAAAATCATCTTGATTAGGTCAAGAGAGCCAGGGGCGGAGCTTTCCAAGAAAAACATGCACTTCCTGTTCTGAGGGGCAGGGCTTATATGACGTCAGACTATGACGATATAGAATCATCAGGCCTCCAACCAGGATCATTCCTGCCAAGTTTGGTGCAGCTCAGTCAAAACATGTGGAATCTAGAGCCAAACATATGGCAATGGCGTTACAGGTCACTTCGCCACGCCCACCTACTCCATTGAAACCGGTCAGGGTTAGAATACACATCACACCCACATGTCTTCTGTCTCTGGACACAGTTTCATGTTGAATAGGTCAAAAGGATCAGATGGAGAACATACACAGTAAAACATGACACTTCCTGTTCTCAGTGGGCGTGGCTTAAGTGATGTCATCATTTGACCATTGGGTATTGTACGTCTTGCGCGCCAACATTGAGCCCACAAGAGGCAACATCAGCATTCATCATGTTTAGAGAGAGAGCAGAATCTGCAGCGGCCAATATGCGGAGGCATTTCAACAAAATCCGGTTTCGTAGCCAAAGACGGGATGACTTCCTTGACTCGCCCAACACATTGGATACAGAATGCAGCGACGACGTCGTGACGAAAATGCACTTCTTGCCCAGAGGGCAAGAAGAGCTAGGGAACCTCAGTTAGAACAGCAGATGGAAGTCCAGGCTGGTCCTGGATCATTTCTGGCAGGTCTCCAAGAAGAGCCAAAGACTGATTTGAATGAGGTGAAAGGACTTCTAGAAATTGCTTTGTTAGAAAAACAATTTTTACAGGAGGAGCTGAAGAAACCGAAGGATGAGTCCCACATAGATTCACTTAAACAGGAACTGGAGAAAGAATGATGCAAACACATTGAGCTGGAACAGAAGGTCAATGATGCCATAAAATTAGGCAGATGATGAACATGTCTTCACTGCAGACAACCACTGCAGTGAAGACATGAATGAAAACGGATTAATTTACATCTATGAGAAAGTAAGAAATGAAGTCACACCTGACGTTACGGTTTGTCCAGCCATGATTTGAACATGATCAAGGTGCTTTTGGAGAGGAGCTAAAATTAACGAATTCGGAATATAAAAAAAATCACAGAAGAGATAATTATTGACCATTTTGAGGCTGGAGAAATCTGACTAGGACTGAACATGTGTCCTGATGTGTTCAATTAAATAAAATTATGGGATTGAAAGGCAAAAAGATTTGACAGGTTTCCTGTTTGCAGGTTTCTCTCCGGGTTCTCCGGCTTCCTCCCAGAGTCCAAAAAGATGACTGTTGGTTTATTTGGCTTCTCTAGTTAACCTTTGCCCCATGTCTTCTCCCCTCTCTTTTGCTTAAAGTAGTTTTGGCCAAAACTACTTTTACCAAATATCAAAAATAAATTTTTGTGATTAAATTACTAAAGTGATTAAGCTACTTCAGTAATAGATTACAATATGTAGAAATTAACAACACAAAGTCGCAGACTGAAATAGTTACGTGTGGTCTTCCTCAAGAATAAGTTTGGTTTCAGCCTTTTCCTTTTTTGGTAAATTATGAGTTTGTTTATTGTTGTTTTTGATTTTATTTTATATTTTTGTTTCCTGTGTTTAATGTAGACAATTTACCAAAATAAAGTGAGAGTGAAGTAAGTCAATAAAGAGCAGCAAATAGTTTCCACTCAGAAGCTGGAAGAGCAGAGATTGTTCCAAAAAAAAACCCCAATGTTTATTATTTTATTACAATGAGTCACACTTTCTTCATCACTTACCAAGTACCTGATTCATCATCAACCCATTTTAGCTCCACATACAGAAGCAGTAATATTTTGTGGCTTGCTTTGTGAAAACAATACAAGTGACAATAAGAATTATTTATTGTTATTTTTTTAGATAACTGTATGACTGTGACTGCATAACAAACAAATGCTGCTCTTGAAAAACACACGTTTTCAATATGCTTCTTTTAAGTATCCCATTAATCATATTTTTACATTTATTGATATTTATTGATATTTTTATTGACAAACAATGGGGAAAATAGCAAAACTAACAATCCTGACCAACGTGGACAGGTTCGGGGGCTTCCAAACATCATCAATTGGAATTTATTGCAACAACAATAATCAAAATTCTCATGATGATAGGAAATTTATCACAATAAATGAGAAACAAAATGATACGATAAATGCCCACCCTTAGTTTTTAGCCTCCAAGTTAGCAGATTTTTCTTCAGCTCGGGTATTTCCCATAAGGCACTGGTACTTTCTGTACTTTCAGAAAAGCTATGAGATGACCAGGTGTCCTTAATATCAAACTGTTCAGTGTTTTCTAACAGCTACAAATGTTTATTTTACCTTTACAGTATAACTGACCTCTCTCTTAAAGCTTGTCTGAATCAGGGTTGCCATATCTGACTGTTCCCATCCCAAAAATATTTAAAACCCACCCAACTCCAAAATAAAAAAAAGTCCAAACCATGATGCTGCAAAGGGTTGTACAATACTACTACATAGAGACACTTGATTAACCAATGACTAATCATTTATTATGACATTTAATAGTCTAAACATTTCAAAATAAATCTACTAACAGGGTAGGTGCAATAGCACATTTTACTAAAAGTTTTGTGCTTACTTCAAAAGAATTTCCCACTGAATGGTTTCTAGAAACCTGACAAATATTGTGAAAAGCAGCCCAAATGTAAACAATTTCCAGCCCTATTGGGTAGAAACCCAGCCAATCTGGCAACTCTGGTCTGAATGAGATGGTTTTATACCCAAACACAGGCCTGGGATGAAGTTGTACCAAGCTGTCCTGCTGTGACCAATGGGAAAATTCAACTACGTAGATCGACTGAAGGAGGTCAGTAGTGAGACGGATTTAGGTTAAAATATTGCAGAATTACATAAATTTACTCAAAAATGTAAAAAAAAAGAAAAAGAAATTAACACAGAAACACAAACGTAGACGACTAAACGACACAGATAAATGTGTGGATGTGCCAAAACTTTCTCCAACAAGAAACAAAGATAAAATTGAAGTTATTCTCTTTGGACCTAAAGAGGAACGATCTAGAGTCAACGCACAGCTTCAGTTACTACAACTAAAAACCAGCGATCAGGCCTGAAACCTGGGAATAGTGAAGGACTCTGACCTGAACCTTCAGAGCCACATAAATACGGTTACAAAGTCAACCTTCTATCGCCTGAAGAACATTACTAATGTCTCAGCAAGATCTAGAGAAACTCATCCATGCATTTAACTTTAGTCGAACTGATTACTGCAACAGTGTCTAAAAATATCAGACAGCTGCAGCCGATCCAGATCGCTGCTGCTGGTGTTCTGACTAAACCCAGGAAGTTGGAGCACGTCAGCCCAGTTCTAAAGTCCCTACACCGGCTCCCTGTAGCTCAGAGGATAGACTTTAAAATACTGTTGTTAGTTTATAAATTACAGAACGGCTTAGCACGACAGTACATTAAAGATCAGCTGTTATCATAGCAAAATCCACCTGGAGTTGTATCTGAAACATAATCAATTACGAATTTAACGACTAAATGTAATGTTTCGATACTATGTTGCATGACTTTGTGTTTCTTCTATTTTTATGATGTAAAGCACTTTGAAATGCCTTGTTGCTGAAATGTGCTATTGAAATAAAATTTGATTGACTAAATAAACCAGTTAGTCAACTAATCAGCAAAAAAAAAGTTGATTGTAGTAGTAGTTCGTATGCAACATGAAGATCTAAATCCTGCAGTTTCTTTGTGGGGGAAATATACGTTTCCAGATTTCTCAGTTTGATTCGCATCCAGAAGACCAAGCAAGCTACAAGCTACAAAAAAAAAAAAAAAAAAAAAAAGAAGGAGAAGAAGAAACGCAAACTCCCAGCTGCACACATAAGGAGTGCTGGTGAAAATGACTGCATCCCTCTGGGGAGTGGGCAATGGGAGATGCGGGACTTGATGAATCAAGGACCTTTTGTTTGCAGCAAAATGATTGCTTCAGCCTAGTTGGAAAAGAACTAGCAGGTGGGAGATAGACATTTGTGGCCATTTAGGTTTGAAGCTGCCGCAAAGAGGGACTGAGGAGAGCAAGGTCGTTTAAAGAGGATGTAGAACGTAATGATGTGGCCAATGCAGGGTGTTTAAGTGAGTCTACTCTACTTGGATTGAGCTGCAGCTCAGCACGCCACAGCAACACTTGCAGTAATGAAAGAGACACACGGGGATCTTTACGTGGACGCATAAACTAAACACAAATCCCAGACGCAAAAGTGATATTTCAGATTTAGAAATACCTCCAAATGCTCTCTTTTCTGTCTTTTATTAATTTACTAAATTTGAAGAATCTTGTTAGAAAAACAGGATTCAAAAGCACCTCTGGCCTTAATAGATGAGCGCAAAAAAAAAAAAAAACATTTTGATTTTGTGGTATTTATCATGTAATTTGTAAATCTACACACGATGCAGAGCAGACCTCCATATTGCAGAAACAGGAGGAACACGTCGGAATGAGCAAACCTGCTCTGCTTTTTGAGCACAAGCTTCAGATTTCTATGAAAAACGTGGAAGAAAACACTGAAAAAAAGACGTATTCAGTTGGTTGATTTCTGCCAAATATCATGTGATTTGTTGTCCGTGATTTACTACCGACCATTTCACAGCAATGGACAAGCAGAAGGATGGATGAGACTTTTTCCTTTTGTTTATGTTTAAGGCTAATATTACTATCTTTAACATTAAAATGACAACCTTATATTATATAACATGATGGATAACAGAGAAACACTTACAAATGACAAAAATAATCCCTATTGAGTTAGGATTATGCTGTTTAAATGTCACTTAGAACAATTTAGAACAAAGCAAAGATGTTTTCATGTAAATCTATTTAGAGAGAAAATTGCTACCAGTGAATGAATGTATTTCAATCCCTGAGGAGATCATTTAGAAAAAAATTGAGAATATTTTTTCCTTTATTCATACTGAGGGTTTGGAAATTCAACTTTGCTAAAACAGAACTAAAATATTTAGTTAAATCAATTGTGCTACATCTTTTCTAAGAATATTTATCTGAGCTTTGAAATTTTTAAATGTAATTTTGTATAAAAAAAAAAACATTTCAATATCACATCCACAATTTATGAATTCCTATATGCAATGCACCACTGCATAATCCACAACTGAGCATCCACCCAGGAACACAGCAGACGCAGCCAAAGAAAAACCTTAAATTTAACAAGAATTAAATAACTTGGCTTCTTTATTTAACCCTTCGGCCTCCAGACGCAGCAATGCTAAGACTTGCCCTCGCCCAATAAATCTACCAAAAATGACAGTATAAAAAATATGAAAATATTCATCATCTTAATCTAAAACTGATCTGATTCACCACCACCATTTCAGGAATAAAAGACAGAAAAGCTTAAGCAAGAGAATAAATTTCCAGACCTTTCTGCGTTTTTGAAGCTTTAAATTACTTCCTGTAAATATTCCCAAACTTTAATTTATATTTTGTAGTAGATCAACAGGAAGCACAATACAAACTTTTAATGCTACATGGAGATTACACAACTGTATGATGTGTTTTGCTACAAACACACAAGTCCATTCGATGGCTTGAGGTAGTTTTGCCGAAATTAGCTGCTTTTTGGTAAAACAGAGAGTGACACATTAAGAGAAGCTTTTTAAAAACGAGTCTAAATGGAGTTTAAACAGAACCCGCCTCCAAATGTAAAAACAAAAACTGTTTTCCTACCTGAGTCAGTCGGCTGCGGAGCTCCTCTGCTGTCGCTGTCCATTTCCAGCTGCCACAGATTACAGCGCGAGCTCAGCTCCTCGTGAGAGCGCGTCCGCTCCCGCGAGCCAGTCGAGAAAAAAGATAAACTGCGCGGGTAATGGGCGCGCGCTGCGCCACCGCCGCCTGCGCGAGAGAGATACCGAATCACAGCGCGCGGGGATGACAGAGGACAACAGGGGAGGACGAAATGAAATCAGCCGGTGAGGAAAAAATAAAATAAAACACAGAGCGGGAGGCATGAAGAAGCAGCGACTCACACACAGGGCGTTTGAAATGTTACGGCTAAGAAGAAAAACTTAGAAAAACATGCTTTTTTTCCCTCCACATTTTCAAAACAAAAAGTAAGTGAGTTATGGTTTTATGCCTTAAACCCAAGAACAAACACTTCCTAAAATTAAATTTTAGGTAAAAAAAAAAAAAAAAGTACAGAGATTTATATGCAATATTAAGATGCACAGGAAAACAAAAAGGGCAAACCTGGTGCCACTGATTCAAGTTTAAAAATAAAAATTACACCTGAACGTTTTCTCAAGCTGCGTTTCCAATGCGCAGTTTGACATTTTGAAAATAAAGTCACTTAAGGGAAACAGCTATTTCAATTTTCCAATTAAAAGATTTGGCGCAAACATTTTTTTTTTTGGCCCTGTTGAAATTGTTTTCAATGGAAACACTTTTTTCACGTCACACGAGTCACGTGATCAACCGGATGTTGCCACTGGCGTAAACTAGGAAGAAGACGACAAAAACAGGAAGTAGTTGGAGTATCATACCATGGCTTGTTTTTTAATGGCATTGCATGAACAAACTTATTCATGTGCTTTTTTTTTTAACGTCTCCTGTCTAACACCAAAATTGTGTTGTTTTTTTTTTACATCGGCAGCATATTTACAAAGTTTGGTAGACATTGGTCTTGGGAACGTAGCTTCATTCAGAGTGCCAATGGAAAAGTGAGCACCTGTATTGTAAATGAGATCTTTTGATCTCAATGGGACAAACCTGGTTAAATAAAGATTATTATGACTTTGTTCTTGTAATTAAGTTTTATTTTTCTAATAATACTACATTATAAGTACCACATATGGAAGTGGGAGAGATTGTATATTTTTTGGGTGTGGAAAGACCTAAATTGGACAGTTCTGATTGCGGTGAAAAAGCTGGATATTGGTCGCATTTGGGCAAAATAAAGTAGATTTGAGTCGCATTTGCCTGCCCCTAACTCCTTTGCCTTAATTGTTTATTCAAACAAGCCTAAACAAATTGCCTTATAGTAGATTTGATGAAAGATTAAGTGGAATTTAAAGCTTAAAAACAATGCTAATGTTGGCCTATAAACAGTTCTAGTAAAAATGGCTGACAATAAAAAAACTTGAGAAGTCACAGGACAATGCCGTCTCACTGTGACACGTCAAATCCCTCCCCACCTCTAGGTGGTATTTATGTCGTGTAAGGTCCAATCCCGGCCCTGTCATAGCTGCTCATTAACATCGTTGGCCGTGTTCAAAAGCAGATGCCTGCAGAAAACTCGGGGAGTCCAGTGACATGCCTGCGTCCGCTGCGGTCAGCTCGCTATGCGTGCGTGTTTAATTCAGCTGTCAGCCAGGTTGTGATGCATGAATGGTGGAACATACTTGGAGTTTGAGCTATGTCCTTCTCATTGAAGTCCTTTGATGCCCTGCTTGACTTCACCATAAGGCATCTGCCCTAAAAATAAAGGAGCTCATGTGTTTGTACTCGTCTTTTCGCTTCTGGGCGCGGAGACAAAAGAGAACCCAACAGATTCATGCACTGGGCACCTCCAGTGAAGAAGAATCAGCCTCCTGCTGCTAAGGTTAGAGTAAAATGTGTGCAGGCCAGTCATCATGCTCCCTCCATCAGACTTAATAACAGCCCTCGGCTCCGTCATCATCTTGAGTGCTTTCATTAAAGAACATTTTTATTCTGCTGCGCTCAAATCATCAAGAAATTGTCCATGACGCGGAGCAGCGTGTTATGGCTCCAACCCGGTCACCATGGCAATGTGGGTGTGTGTGCACGTCTTCTTTTTTATAAACTCCTTTTTTTTTTTGCCTTTCAACTTTAATGTTTTGATTGAGATGACACTTTCAGGATGCCAGTGGTTCATTTCAAAAAGATGGAGTATGGAGCCACAGCCACATAATGGTTGCACTTCACAGCCCGGAGCAGAGCAACCCCCAGCGTTGAAGAGTATTTCAGCTTGACTACACAATCCCCCGTCATTCGTAGTAGATGTTTTTTGTTTCATAAAGTGTATGCCACTTATTGTCTTCTGTATGCGACTGATTTAATTACACCTGTTGTCTAAAGGCCATCTAAAAATGTAGAAATATTAATTCTTTCTTCTCAACGTGACAGATGTCAGGAAATGAAAAGGACGTAGCATCTGAACTGATGTTTTACCGCAAATGAAACCATCAATCAAGCTTTCAAGTAGACAAATTATGTTTTTTTTTTTTTATTATTTGATGCAATTAGGTTTGGCAGGTATTTTTCCACTTCAATATAAATAAATGCAATTATATGCAAGGTGTTAATGTAGTTTACTTTGTAATTTTTCACCAAGAAGGTTTCCAATACGAGGGAGAAGAAGGTAGACAGGATTGTCTTGAAATACAAATCCAGGGAAGGCTAGGGATTATTTTTATGCTTTGAAGGTTCAAATGAGCACAGTGGCCAGTCCGACTGGGATGGACGAAATTTGGAACCACCGGGACTTTTCCTAGAGCTGTCGGCCGCCTAAACTGAGTAATGGGAAGGAAAAAGCTTTACTCAAGGTGGAAACGAAGAACCCAATGGTCACTCTGTTGAGAGAGGAGAAGCTTCCAGAAGTACATTGTATTACTCATGGACTATAATCTGACACCAATTAAGGCTGAGGCAGCTGTTTAGTACAAGTAAGAAAGTTTTTGACAATTTTTGAGAAAAAATCTGCTATAAACTCCCAATTATTAGCACAAAAAAGTGCAGTTGTTGATTTTGTGTGAATTTCCACAATAATTCTCAAGAAACTGGAGGAACTGACTGACATAATTTGGCAGTAAACAGATAAAAACTACATTGATTTGATTGGTAACATAATATTTTAGCACACTTTAGTCTAGAATCTAGAGGGCCATATAAAAAGCTATGGCGGACCGAATTTGGCCCACGGGCCTTGAGTTTGACACGTGCTGTAGACGAAAGCCACTCCTTAATAAAAAACACTTAAGTTTTAGGTAAAGCATCAGAAAAATGGTTTTATCTGGTATGTATATTTTGTACAGTTTTGGCTTAATTACTGCTTTGAATGCTGTTGAATGTTTTTTCACCAAATTGTCTTATTTTGACGATTACTTCAATCATTTCATCACGATTAGTACTTTTAATTCGTTTCAGCCCTAAACAGAACAGTTGTATTTTATTGTGGAACACAGTAAACCTTTAAAATGTGTGTGTAAAGTCGCTTTAGTCTGTTTTTTAAGCACTCCGCTCACTTTCCATAAACATTTTAGATTTTCAGATTTAGAAGAAGAGATCATCCCTCTTAGTCAGGCTCAGTCTGACAAGCTGACAATGAAAGGGGATGATTGACTCTCAGAAAGGCAAGTGATGAAAATTAGATCATGATGTGTCCTGGGTAAAAGTGTACATCCTGGTACATTCTGTCCCTTGGGAGTCAATGTCACTGAAGTCCACTTGAGTCCGTTTCAGGAAAGGAATGGCACTCGACACAATGGCTGAGATTCACTGGGGACGAAGTGCTGTAGCACTTAGTCTCTCAATCTATCCAAAAATCAGGCTTGTAATCTATCGAAAGCTCCGGAGGATGAATTGAGTGATCTTTATCACATATGCAAATGTCAGTGAATATATGAAAACAGATTTATTTAGGATAGGTCAAGGACAGGAAAATCTATGGAAGCTAGTAAATCTTGAAATGTATTCTTAAGATCTTCTTTGTTATTGACCCTTTGCAACTGCGTCACTTAATCATTAGAGGCGCCACGATGGACGTCGGAAGTGAGGGACTGAACAGAGCGACTGAAATTGTTTTCAAAAGTTGCTTTTGCCAGTTTATGTGTGGCTTTAACTCGTTCGAGAGAGGCTAATTTGTCTGTGATCGTAACACACCTGGTCGGTGCTCATAGACGGCGGTAGCTAGCTTAGAAACCGACCGATGCCTCCTTCCTCCTGACGTGTTGTTCAAATTACCGACTCTTCCTGAATTCGCAGCACTTGATTTATACCACCATGTCATAAACAGCGGTTTCCCCTTACACCAGATCAGCCCTAAAAACGTACAAAAGACGGGATTCTAAACAGTTTGTTTCTATACATGCTAGGCTACATGACGGTGCGGCACTGTTTCCATGGTTACAATTCGACGTACCTTCTCCATAATCTTTCGACTCATACTAACTTATAAAGTATATGAACGTTAATCATCTTGCCTTGTAAAATGTGTTAGCTGCAAATCCGCGATTACGACGAGCGCTGACGGTCATTATGATTGACAGCTGCTATCCATCGCCGCCGCATCTTTCCTCATTAAAATGTTATAAAATAAGATGACAAGCTTAGTTCGCATCCTTGTCTGCCTATTCAGCCGACCGTGCAGTGAAATGAAGTGAAATCACCTAAATAGAAGCGATATCAGGTTACAGACGTCTGTTTTAGCCTAGCTTTAAACGAGAGTATTGGTTGTTTTTGACGTCCGTCATGGCGGAGTGGGCGGAGCTCTGGAATCACCAATTGATGTGCAAACGTCAATAGGTGCTGAGAAACAAAGGCGATTTTATTTAAGTCTCTTGACAGGGGATGAACTAGCCACTGATGAGTCCGTTTTTGACACGACAAAAGGAAAAGAATACCTCCTCTGGTCCAACAATGGGCTGTGGTGTCACTCCTGGTACCGACTGGACCGACTCTGCTTCCACAACCACATGTCTCAACTGGGCTGAAGGGAAGACCACTTCACAAACAGCTGTTGTTTTGGCAGGAAGGTCATTCCTAGACTTTTAGCTGTATGGTTCTGGCTCAGATCATTTTGTATCTTGGTGGTTCTTCACTTTGGACATGGAAGTTGGTTATGGAGAGAAACATGCCTAAAGAAAGTTAATAAGCCACACTAAATCTTACAGCTTCACAGAAAAACAGATCAACTTACGGACAAAAATATTTCATTAAGCTAAATGTACCAGGGTTTCCAGTGAAGGAGCCACCGAAACTGATCAACCAATCAACGGAAGACTTCAGATGCACCTTGTTGGAGAACCAATGATAAATTGGGACTCTTATGTTCTCCAAAACAATGACTTTAGACTAGAAAAAGACCAAACATGTCAATAATATTTTCTTGTACTCAGTCTAGTGAACAACAACAAAAAAAAAACAAGTTTACACTTTCTGCTTTTCATAGAATAACTTACAATTAAACTTTCAGATAAAAAAGCATTTTGAGGATAGCACTAACATCCGTCATAAAAAGATACACATAAAAAGTAGGATGAGTAAGAAGTTATTTTAGCTAAACCTAAATGTACAGAAAGGAAGCAGAAGAGAAACAATTTACCAGAAAACAAAAAAAATTCTTAGAAATCAGAGCATTGGAAAACAGTTGAAAAGGTGTGCAGAATAAATAATAAATAATGTAGGTGAAAGGTCACATGTGTACTACAGTATCAAATAAAATGCAATAGTAGTTTAAATCAAAAATATTTGAGATTATAAATTGAGAATATAAATCTGTCAGTAACTGTGTATCCATATACAGTCATCGACAAAAGAGCTCATAATATAAATGTAATAAATTCTAAAAAATCATTTGAGTTTATGTTTTTAACGAGATTGGTATTTTTTTTTTTAAATTGCTTCACTTTCAACATCTTTTTTTTTTTTTTTTAATAGCATTCAGTTCCCTTTTTCTCTTCTCTAAGCCCCAAACTGGTGGCAGATGTTTCATTTTAGATAAGAGAAATTATTGTACCACATCTCACGTCCGATCGCTATCAGCAGAAATCTCAGACCGCCCTGCGAAACACAACCCAGATAGGGCGTCCCCGTGTCCTCTGTATTTAACGACATTTCTTTCTGTCCAGGAAGACAGTCAAAATACGTCCAATTCTATGTTTTCTGTAAAATATTAACATTAATTTACAGCGCCAATAGCTAATAAGATAGTTCTAGTAACCATGACCTCATTTCCTGTTTTGAAGGAAGACTACAAACCCAGAAACGGCAGAGAAACACGTTTATTTTTCAGGCCACATTTTCATTATTCTGCTAAGCTGCTCCCCTAAACACAGTCAATTTCAGTCAGGCTCTCAGCCCATTATAATTCACAGAGGCCAAGCATGAAATGAGTTTCTTTTTTGACAGAACACATCTTGACTGACAGCCCAACAAATGAGAAATCATTTACTGTGAGCAGAGCAGTCGGTTTTCTTTGGGCAGAAACGGCACCATATCGGTGAAGCAGTGTGTGTGTGTGTTGAGCCAGCGATAGTAAATTTAAAGTATTGTTAGTGGAATAAAAACCAAAAAAACAAGATCAAAAATATAGACTGGAAGTATATAATTGAATGTAGATTAAAAAGATGTTTTGGCTTTAAGCAGCCTGCTTAGTCCATGTTCTCCATTTCTCAATTTTTCATTATATTTGGGCAAACCTGTGGGATAAATTTAAACCAATCAACATTTTTGCTAATCAAATCAGGCCATTTTTAGCCTTCCTATGAAAATTAAATACCTGGATGCCTATAAAATATGTGAAATAATGCATTTTTGTTTATATTTATGTTTATAAATAAGGCCTTCAAATTTATTTTGAGGCATATTGTTCAAACTTGCCAACCTAGAAACTACAAATAAAGCTAAAAAAAATTTTGACGTATAACATGAAGTGAAAAACTGTCTCTTTAAATCTAATCAGGTTGTTTATTATTTTTTACCCCAATGGAAATTGTTCAATATTTCCTTTTTAATGCTTCATTTATTCAGAAATTTTGGTAGGGGGAGGATTAGTTCCCAGGGGGCATCCATCCGTAAGGTTTTGTTAGGAGTGACCAGATGGAGTCACTAGTCAATAGTTATCTTTAAGCGGTACAAAAACCAAAATATAATCAGAATTTCTAAGTTGTTTTCTTTTTTTTTTCAGTATTTCAGCCAAAAATTTGCTAATTTGCAATGTTAGAAGCAACTTTTTAGCCCGTGATTTGATCATTTTTGTCCAAAATATGTCATCAAACATTCAAAAAAAGGCAAAAGGCAAAACAGTATTTACACACATGTAAATAAATGTATGTACATCACATAGGAATATACCTATAATATTGAATGTGTTCTCATTGTGGTTTTTTTTTTTTGTTCCTTTATACAATAAATATTTAATTTGCTTTGTTTATATAAACCAACAAGCTGGAAAGACCCTCTTCTTTCAGAGGTCTCGGTGTTTTCTGGTTTTAGGATTTAAGTGTTGTGCTACCATCTAGTGTTGGGAAGCAGTTACTAATAATTTTTTCCCCACAATATTAAAACAATTCTATTAGTCTTTTAAAAAATCAATTCTAATTCTAGCTAATCAAAGTCCAAAATGAAGTTCCTCTAAGAATTTTAGTATTTCATAGGAACATAAATTGTATGTTTTAGTGCTTACAGGGTAGAATGTTATTAACATTATCTGCAACTAGAGAAAGCCACAAAAGGTCATTGCTTGACAAGATGCGTTTTCTGTCACAACGCTGTGATGGAAAATTGAGTGGAAAGAAAAATGTCCAAGACATCAAAAGCATCATAGACTGTTGGCCTCTTTTTAGATTCAAGTAATTTTCAAATTTTATTTGCAAATCAAAAGTCCAAAGAGTCTGGAGAAAGACAAAAACCAAACTTCACCTCAGTTTTCATAATTGGCGATGATTTGGGAAGCCATCTTGAATGCTGGTTTTGCCTTTGATTTAAGTTTTTACCTCCAACACACACACAAAATCTTATCAAGAACTTCTGGTCTAGTTTCTAGTGCAAATATCTTAACAAAACTAACTTACAGGTAACTTTTAGCAAGATATAGAGGCTTGTTTTAAGTAAATAATTTCTTAATATTGATGGAAAAGTTCTTGCTCCAATGGCAGATTATTTAACTTACAACAAAACATTTTCCTCATGTTATGAGTTAATTCATCTGCCAGTAGAACGAGAACTTTTTTGTCAATATTAAGGAATTATTTACTAAAGACAAGCCTCTAAATCTTGCTAAAAAGTTACTTTTAAGTTAATTTGTTTTATGTTAAGGTAATAAAATATTTGCACTAGAAACTAGACCAAAGATACTTGGCAAGATTTTGTGTTTTTGCAGTGCATGACTCAAATAACATTTTACTGGTCTTAGATTATAGTCAGATGTTTTTAGAAGGGGAATTTTGTCATTAATTTTGAACTTATAGGAGTTTAACTGAACTGTAATATCGAAATATCTAGAAAATATTCTTGTTTTTGTAAACAAATGTTTTCATTTTCATCCAAAAAGTTATTAAAACTAAATGTATTTAAAACAAAAACAGAGGAAGTCTTGAATGTTATTTATTTTTTTGATTTACAAGTTATTTCATATTTCTTTAAAAAAAAAAAGACTAACATCTCAGTGTTAGTTATCAGGACACAACAAATGAAAGCAACTATATATTTTTTCAACATTTCAGAAGCTTTTTTTATGAGTGAACCACCAAATCATCGCTCCTCAAAAAAACAAACAAAACAAAAAACTAATTTGTGAGCATTTCTAAAACTATCCGTTTCGTCCGAGTCCTTCTCAGAAATAACATTTACATTTCTAGCGGGGCATGGAAATCCGATCGGTGCGATCCTTACAGATATAGATACAGGTATGGAGGTATGGGAGTTGCATGCATTGCATGCCTGTCAGATTATCTGGACTTTTCACTGTTGGTTGTAGATGAACCTCACTGTGTTTTTCAGCAATATTTGTTCAAAAGTCAGTAAGTTCCACCCACAAAACTAATTCATTTCATACATTTTCCCTTGAAGACATTGGAGGCAACGGCCTTCTTTACAGGTTACGATCTTAGTAATCTTTGTAGTATGTGTGGATGCACACAAAGATCTCGCTCTACACATTAGTAACTACCGAGTTAAATCCCAGGTGCAAACAAACAGGTATGCAATCATGTGAATTTCACTGTAATAAGACAAAAAGCTTCATCGCTCTGCTGCTTGCAATTTTAGCATTAACAATATTGCGTACTGGTTGATTAAATAAAGATCAGCAATTAAGGAAATGACAGACATCGACCACATGTGTGTGCATATATTTATATATATACACACACACACACCCACACACTGACTCATGCATTCAGAACAAACACACATGCTCACCCGGAACAGCAACAACCTGAAGATGGCGCTCTGAGAAGCCAAACGGGCTGAATCAACAGACGGAAGATGAACGGGGCTTTAGACGAACAGTGGAAAGACGGTAAAGAAGTACTGGAGAATGCTGGGAGTTCCCTCTAGCTTATGATTCTCGTTAAAGTTCTTTTAATCAAAGAGGATCCAGATAATCACATCTGTAATATCAGTTTAAGTACAGGAGAAGCGAGAGGCTCTGCCCTCCCCTGCCTGCCTGCCTGCCTGCGTTTTAGCTACATGTTGTCCTTAAAATGAAGTTCACGGCTCGTTCTCCAAATTCGTCGTTTTGCACTCGCTAATGGCCGCCGCAGCAGCCGCCGCCGCCGCGGCCTGCGGGGGTCGCCTCTTGTAGATCCACCCCGGTTCTTGTCCGCCCGCCTTGTCCTGCTCCGCCCTGAGGCTCGCTCTTTGGAAGCTTCTTTGCTGCAGAGATACAGAAATTTGAAAACAAATGAAATTTTCATCAGCAAAGTGTTGTTTTTGAGCGTCATTTCCTTCAAAATCACACACGTCTTGTCTCTGCAATAAGTATTTATGCCCTCAAGCTTTTGTCACATTAACACAAACTTGAACATATTTATTTTAGTCTCAGCCTTCTGCAGGTTTTCCTCACAGCATGATGCTGCCACCACCAATTGTGACCAAGAGGATCACACATTCGGGGTGATTTGTACCAGATTTTCTCCTCGTAGCGTTTTGAACAGATTTTGAAAAATTGTCAAGTTTGAGACAGTTTTAAAAGGTAAGGTAAGGTAATTTTATTTATATAGCACATTTCCAGCAACAAGGCAGTTCAAAGTGCTTTACATGAATTAGAAACAAAATAAAAGAAATAGAAAAAGTACTTCAGAATTTATGAACAAATAGGAATTTCTCTGGATAAACTAATAGAAAAGTATAAGTATAAAACGTTTAATGCTAAATGTTGATCGCAGGTCACGAGTAGTTTCTCTAGATATCCAAGTTTGTTCAAATTTCTACTCTGGGTGTTTTATCAAGGCGATTTTAACAAATTTTAACTGGGATAAAAAGTGATTTAAACTGAGTGTTAAAACAAAACATGTGGGGATTTGTATACACAGTTCTGGAAAAAAATAAGACACCGCTTAAAATGATCAGTTTCTCTGATTTTACTTTTTTTTTTTTTTAGGTATATGTTTGAGTAAAATGAACATTGTTCTTTTATTCTATGAACTACTGACAACATGTCTCTGAAATTCCAAGCTTAAATTTTGTTTTTATTTGTAGAAAATGAGAAATGACCTCAAATAATGTAAAGAAAACAAGTTCATATTCATTTAGAATCAATACTAATGTTTTAACTCAGGAAGAGTTCAGAAATTAATATTTGGTGGAAAAACCAGGTTTTGAATGGGATTCAGTTCAGTGGGCTCTTAATTTATTCCAGAGCTGCATTTACTTATGCTTAAAGATTAAGATCAAATTTATTAGGTTAGGTTTAATGTAATCTTTTCCTTTCTATAGACACACTTCTGACTGTAAGTATTTAAACATTTTAGAGATTACAAAGTCCCAATTTGAAGGTTAGAGTTTTATAATCTTTATAAAATGAAAACAATTTTGAATCTAAATCTGCCAGGGCCATGAAAAACTCTGAGCTGAGATGCACGCATGCATTTCTGTTTATGAGCGTCTCTGAGTGTGCAGATGTAAATGTGTTCATATGCGAGCATAGGTGTGAAATCGTGTTATTTATGGGACGCACATTTCAAAATAGGTAATAATGAAACTGCTGTAAATAAAGGTGTGAGCTAGGGGAAAGAAAAAACAGGAAGTTGACTTCAGATCGTGACAAACAGAGGAGTGATGCAAGGAATAAAAAGATTAAAACTTTCTGCTCCTTTTGAACAGTTTTAGCATTTATACTTTTTATTACTGATTTCATGCACTCAAAACAGATAAAAACTATTTTATTTTGTCTGATAAAACCACATTTTAACAAGTTTGTGTCCTGTCAGTGCTCGCTGCAAACTTTTTTCACATCAGCTTAGGATATATTATTAAAGCTTAGAATATGGTTTTATTATATTTTACACATTGCAGGACACTTTTATGATGTTCTTTTTATAATGACGTTTGAAAACCAGCCAATTATGCACTCTCTTCATTTAATCAGCTCCGTAAAACTCATTTAGGTTTGTGGTTACACAACGGCTCAATGTGAAAAAGCTCAAAGGATGGGAATACAAGTAACTTAGCAACATTAAGGTAACAGGAGATTTAAGTGATGATATGAAACTTTAAACCATTTTTGACACTCTTACAGAAACGTGCTCGTTGTCTTCCTCATTTAAACCAGTTTTCACCGAGTTGGATCTACTTTTCCCGCAAGAAAATGTGTTGTTTTGTAATTTGTTAAGCATTTTTATTAGGAAAAAATGGATAAATGTTTAATTTGAGGGTTGTATTTTTATTCAAATCTGACTGAAGAGAATAACTTCTATTGACAAACCTCTAAAATTATTTTATCAAGTTTTAACTTTATTCTTGTAATAATATAATCAGTTGTGTTTAAATCCTGGTCCTCCCGGCAGACTGCCCTGCATGTTTTAGATGTTTCCCTAATTCAGCACATCTGATTTCTTTAGTTAGGACGATTAACAGGCTTTTGATGAGCTGTGATCATGCAGGGAAACATCTAAAACATGCAGGGTTGGGTTGGGAAACATTGTGCCTCATGCCCAAGTCTTCCTGGAAAACATTTTTTTTCTTCAAGTGACTTCCTGATAAAACAAGAGTCTAGAAGTTCTTTCGGTTATTGACATACTTGAGCTAATAACTCGTGTTAAAATATGTCCGATTCTCTCTATTTTAGCTCCAACTGTCACATCAAAGATTAACTGAATTGCACTGCGATCCAAAATAATTTCTTTAGGCCCTCTTTACACCAAATTAAAACTGCAAAATGACTCAGCGGGGGGAAAAAGAAAAGTCTTTGGTCCTGGAGAAGTTTTTGGAGGTTCTTAAAGAACGCCCTATTTACGTAGCATCAGAGTTCCCTTGTTTGTTTTTTTTTTTTTTTGAGCATATGCAAAAGCTTCATGGTGACGTTGTGTTGGCAGAATACTGGAGTTGTGGTATTTGCGGAAAGAAACAGCAGCTTTGGCAGCTTAAACATGCTGAGTGTGCAGCGTGAATTGGTCACCACAGAATCTGAAGCATGACAGCCTCAGAAGACAAAACAGGCTAGACGGCAGGGGAAAGTTACAGGTTTCTCTCAGAAACTTTTTCAAGCTGAAGTTAATATGTAAATGTATTTGTCATTCTGTCAGACAGGAGCCCTGGTATTTACTGATGAGGATGATGATGATGAGCTTCTTACAGTAATTTTATAATTTATAAATTTATATAAATATAATTTGTAAATTTATAATTGTTGTTCCAAGGTCTGTCACAATAAATTTTGCTGGACGAATAATTGTTCCAGAAGTCATTGCGATAAACAATAATACTGTTGTTTTGAGACCATTTTTAAGTGATATAATGATGGCAGAAACACATTCTCAAAGATCAGTAAACTTTAAACTCTACATTCTACATTTTACTCTGGAACTGGAAGATATTTTAAATATCCCAAGTAAATAAACAAAACAGCAAATAAAATGAATTTTGAAGTCTTTATAAACAAAGTTGTCCTTTAAAGGGACTAATTGAGACCAAAGCACCACACTGAAAACTTTTATGCTCCAGTTTTTGGTAGAAAGAGAGAAAAAAGGAATAAACAATAAATGATGCAAAGGGAAATTGAGTTTGTTTTAATTTATCATGCGGTTAATTGATTACAAAACAACTTTAGATTTTTGATTCGTAATGCTGTTGATACAAAGTGTCTGAGCCTCCTTAAAAAGTCTTAAATTAAGGCCTTAGTGTGTCTTAAATTTATTAGAAATAAAGTAAGTGTAGTTTATTTTTCTCATCAGATAGTGAGACAACTCTCTCCTATGTCCTCCATTTCTAATTTAAACTACATATGACTGCAAACAAAAGTTAATCAGTCTTAAAGTTTAGACTTCTTAATTACCACCCCTCTTTTCTTCTCACCAACCTCAATCCAATCAGTTTTTGTTGAGTTAGGCAGCTGCTACCAAAATTATCTGTCGGTGTGAAACCTGACTCATTACTTACCGATGGCCATAAAAATTTCATTGACATTCATCGCAGTCTTGGCCGAAGTTTCCATGAAGAGCAGACTATTGTCGTCAGCGTATGTTTGCGCCTCCTGGAAAGATTATTTATGTTTAATTGATTTGAAAACAACATTGGTGTAAAATATTTCAGTGGTATTATTAAATCTTCCCACCTGAAATTCCACTGCTCTCTTGTCGGCGATGTCTGCCTTGTTGCCTGCCAGAGCGATCACGATGTTGGGACTGGCTTGCCTCTGAAGCTCCTTCACCCAGTTTTTTGCACGCGTAAATGTGTCCTAGTAAACCAGTTGACTGGATTAGCACGATTCTTAACTGCGGTATTTAAGTTTCAAGATGTTTTTAAGTGAAGGGAAACGTTTTCAATCACACAGGGAGACATCAGGAAGCCAGAACACGCAGCCAATCAAATCAGACAAGAATGGTGTCAAACGTTTGTGCCGCTGTCATTTTAAAGACATTAAGAAATGTTTCCAGAAGTCATGAAAGTTAAGACGATTAACAGGCTTTTGATGAGCTGTGATCATGCAGGGAAACATCTAAAACATGCAGGGTTGGGTTGTACAAATCAGACAAAATTGGTGTCAATCAACTCGACTCTGTTTGTGCTGCTTTGGCTATGAAGATATTAATGAAACTTTAAAGTTCAAAAGGACTAACAGTCCCTCACACACTCTTTTACAAAATCAAAATTACCTTCAAACTTTTATTAATATCTTCAAAGCCAAAACAGCACAAACAAAACATTTGCTCCACAAACCAGCACAAATGTAGTCGAGTTGACCGACACCAATTTTGTCTGATTGGAAGCAGGTGGGAGGGCTCGTTGACCTTTCATGACCTCTGGAAACATTTCTTAATGTCTTCAAAATAATTGCGGCAAAAACAAACAAAAATTTTAGCTGCACAAACATTTTTGACCCAATTTCGTCTGATTGGAAGCAGGTGGGAGGGCCAACTTCACTCCGGTCATCCTACAAGGATTCATGTTTCAGAATATCTTGCAAAATCAAAGCAAAACTTTCAATTTTCTAGCTTAACTTAACATATTCTTTTAATTAGATTGCAATTAATTCAAAGACTAAAAGAACCAATCTCTATTTATTTCAACTCTATGATCCTGCAGCTGATACCCACTGTGTTGGTGATGTCGTAAACCACAATGGCTGCCTGTGCGCCTCTGTAGTACATTGGGGCGAGGCTGTGGTATCGCTCCTGACCCGCTGTGTCCCAAATCTCAAACTTCACAGTGGTGTCGTCCAGACAGACCGTCTGAGTGAGGAACGCAGCTGAAGGGCAAACAGCATCAATATGTTCTGATTAGTACTTGAGGTTGAGAGGGAAGATCAGAAGATTAGACAATCGGATCAGATTGCGTTGCATTGGTCAGGATGACAGGGATTGAAAAGCGTTGGGAAGCTGGTGTCAAGAAAGGCAGCAAAGAAAATTTCACCATGAAAAACATCAAGAACAGGCTGACATTCTACAGGAAGTATCAGGATTTTTTGGTCTGAATGGTAGTTTGAGCATCTCCTCTGCTGAATCCAAGCGATTAATCGATTACAGAAATAGTTGTCAACTAATTTAGTTAGTCGCTAACTGGGATATACAGACAAAAAAATGGTAACTTGCTGAAAGAAGAAGAAACTGCATATGTCCATTCAAGGAATGCTAAGAAACAAAATGTTTATTTTCTTATTTAAAAATGTATTTAATTATTTGTTCATTAGTATCTTTTCATTTGGAAATAAAACGCAAATGAAATGTGTCAATTTTTTTATCTCATTAACAGAGTAATCATCAGAATAATCAATACATTACTAAAATAATTGTTAGTTGCAGCTCTGGCTCAATCCCAGGTGGTTAACTCTCATCACTGTCTAATTTTGGCTAAAACATTGGCAAAAATAAAGAACGCAAATAAAAAATTACTCAAAGGGCAACTCTGCGTGACAATCCAGGAGCGATTTGGTCAAGACCAAGATAACTTTATGGCTCGGTGACTAAAATGTAGGCCAAAGAAAAGCTTCAGATGTTAATATTATTCATATTTGGATATATATCTCAAATGAAGCCACAGAACATCAATGAAACAATTAACAATGAGGAAATAAGGTTGGTGAAAAACATTTCTGACATTCTCAAATGTTTTGGCCAAGTCTGTACATGTAATCCCTTATTTAGCTAAAAATAAATCATTGATATGTCTTCATTCCCCAAAGTGTAGTTTATTTAATTTCAAATCCCATAAGCACTATTATAATACAAAAAAACTGCAATACATCACTGTTACATCTAGGTCACATGTGTCAAACTCGAGGCCTGTGGGCCAAATCTGGCCCGCCGTAGCTTTTTATGTGGCCCTCTAGATTCTAGACTAAACATTAAGAGTGCTTAAATATTATGTTATCAATCAAATCAATGCAGTTTTTATCTGTTTATTGCCAAATTATAACAATCCAGTTTTTTAAGAATTACTGTAGAAATTCACAGAAAATCAACAAATCCCCGCACTCTTTTGTGCTAACAATTTGGAGTTTATTGCAGATTCTTCTCAAAATTTGTCAAACACTTTCTTACTTATGTTAAACAGCTGCCTCAGCCTTAATTGATGTCAGATTATAGTCCATGATCTGCAGAGCGAATAGTAAAAAGTCGCATTGAATGTCTTTTTTTATTGCAAAAAAAGAAAAAAAAAAAAAAAAAAGAATCACAAAATCCTTGATGGACTGAATAGATGTTCAATAATATTGTTTAATTTTAAGAATTTACTGATATTTTAACATTTTCTGAATAGATTCTATCAGTACATTCGGCAGAACCGGCCCTTTAAGTGCATTCATGATCTCGACTTGGCCCAAAACAAAAATGAGTTTGACACCCCTGATCTAGGTATATGAAATCAAACTGAATACTTGTTTCTCTCCTTTAAAGACCCTCAAACTGCATCTCTCTCCATGTCCTTAACAGTTTCTTTTTACCTCCGATTGTGCTCTCCTGGAATTCGTGGAACTGGCCTTTAACAAAGCGCAGCACTAAGCTGGATTTGCCCACCGCCGACTCCCCCAGCAGCACCAGCTTGAACTGGCAGATTTTGTTTGCCGCCGCAGCACCATTAGGCCGATTTGCTCCACCGCCGCGCCCAGCCATTGGTAGTCAGAGGAACTGCAGGTCAGCAACGTGTGACGTCCGGTGTCGAGTCCGAGGATCAGCGATGGCAGCGATCGCACTACTGGAGGGGACACCAGAAGGATAGCGCCACAACGAAGGGTTCAGGTCCTTGACAAGAAGAACAAAAAAATTAAATTCAGTGCTGGACACGGTTTCCCTCAGAAAACTTTCTAAACCCGGTGCTCCGGGCACCAGGGCAGTCATTCACCCAGCGGGACGCCATGTTTTTGAGTTAAAAATTTTTTTTTTAATTGACAGGAAATTTGAAAATATCACTTTAAAGTTATGCATTATTGGAGGACAGGAAGATTAATACCTAAACACCAACTATAAAGTCTTAAAAAAAGGCAATACTTTAAAAAATGAATAAATAAATAAACAATGCTAAACCTGGTGGGGACACAAGTACAGCCTGGTGGCCCGCCAGGCTTATAATACACTGAGGGAAACCCTGGATGGAAATAGGAAAATTTTAGATTTATAGCCACATATTTAAGGCATTGAAACCTAAAAGACCGATATTAATTGATATTACTTTGATTGTGTGGAGCACAGAGTAGCACAATGCTCCCCAAACTGCTGCTGCTCATTACCGATCAGCTGGCTGAAAGAAGGCCGACACATTCTACGTTTGGTTTCAAGAAAGACCAATTAGGCAGACTGAAAATATTTCTGGTATGTTCCAGTTAAAACCTACCTTAAAACATAGATTTAACTTTTGTAATAAAGTCAAAACTAGAAATAAATTAATGTTAGGTAGATATACATTTACATTTCAAAATAGTTAAAACAAAATGTGTCAAACTCAAGGCCCGGGGGCCAGATCTGGTCCGCCGTAGCTCTTTATATGGCCCTCTAGACTCCAGGTTACATCAATAAGTCGTTCCAGTTTTTCACAAATCCTCAAAATTCACACAAAAATCAACGGATTCCCACATTTTTTTTTTCTGATTTCGCTGCAAATTTTTCTCAAAATTGGTCAAAAACATTGAGTTTAATTGACTGCTGCCTCAGATGTCAAGTTATAATCCGTGATCTATAACTTGACACCCCTGAACTAGATCATACTTTGGTTTAAATAAAAATCACAATCTATTCGTTTTTAGATTGCAAATAAACAATGATGTTTTTATCCCTGCGTAATACATTCGTGACGTCAAACAAGGAAGTTATGAGGCTGGTGTGCTGTGTTTATTTGTCTGGAAGTGAGACTGAAATGCATGCTAACAGCATTTCCCATCTTTGTTCTCGTTTTGTTTAGATTTGTCCATTTGAAAAGCGGTGCGGGGAAGAACAGCTTATCTTCTCAAAACACATTTAAAATCTGGCTTTCGAATCGAGTGCAAATAACGTCGGATAAACATACATCAAAATTCGTGATTTCCACTTAATTAATAAAACAAAACTGTAACTCGAAAAACACAGTGACGGTAATGCAGAAAGGGTTTTCATTAAACGTTAGCAAAGGTCAGGTAACTAGTTGCTTCTGTACTGTGCTTTGCTGAACTTTCATCACAATGTTTTCGTTGATATTATGTAAAGCTAGATGTTAATTAACACCAAACAATACCACGGCTTTAGCTGCCAAGTTATATCGAAAGAGACCAGAAAACATAGCTCTACTATCCGCTAAACTCCCAAACTATGACAGAGTATGTACAATAGAGGAAACTGGCCACACACAGCTAGTTTTCGTCTCAAAGCCGAGCTTTGCACCTTTTACCACACTCTCATAAACAAAATATTCTATTTTATCTAAAAACCACAAACAAACCCCAAGCAAATCGGCTGTGAAACGTCCCCAAAGTATTTTGTTAAACTTTAACAGTGCGAGCGAACTGAAACAACAGCAGAAAATTAGCTTCGAGGCTAAAGCTCGATAAGATGAGTTAGCAGAGCTAAACT
The DNA here is from genome assembly GCA_903067095.1 of Girardinus metallicus. Classification (NCBI taxonomy): domain Eukaryota; kingdom Metazoa; phylum Chordata; class Actinopteri; order Cyprinodontiformes; family Poeciliidae; genus Girardinus; species Girardinus metallicus. Next base: position 24,546 of record CAEGAE010025216.1, read on the forward strand.
AAAACATCCTCCGGCACAAACAAAGAGCCAACAGAACAGCTCTTACCAAGAAAGAAAGACGACACCGAGTACTTAGTTATGCGAGTCTTACCTCTTGTAAACAATTTCTCCAATAACAGTTTCAGGTCCACTAAATTATTCGCTTCCGCTTTGTGGGAGCAAAACACTTCCTGGATTCTTCAGTCATGTGACACAAGGTCAGAGCCAATCAGACAGCACGTGGTATAGATACGTTTTAAACGGACGAGAAAAAAATGTGGCAAAAATAAATAGAATTTTAAAAAATAAAATGCGTTTTATATAGGCTTAATTGTTGCTAATCAGCATCTCAAGAATTGTATTTTAACATTTTTCCTTAAGTTAACCACAGTAATACTTAAAGACCTCGTCTTGATTTAGAAAAAAAATACTCAATATCTTGGGGGCTCCGTAAAATATATAAAAAATAAAGAGCCCACTGCACTGAACCCCATTGAAAACCTCACGATTATTCCACCAAATATTGATTCCTGAACTCTTCCTGAGTTAAAACATTAGTATTGTTGTTTCTAAATGAATATGAACTTGTTTTCTTTGCATTATTTGAGGTCTGAATGAGCTGCATCTTTTTTGTTATTTTGAGAAACTAAATATTACATTTTTGATTGGAATTTCAGAGACATGTTGTCAATAGTTCATAGAATAAAATAACAATGTTCATTTTACTCAACCAATAAAACATAAAAATCAGAGAAACTGATCATTTTAAGTGGTTTCTTCATTTTTTTTTTCAGAGCTCAATATCATATAAGTATATTTTTTAGATTGGTTGACATGTCATACCAAAACAGCAAGAAAAACAAATGTCATGTTTGGGTTTTTTTCCTCTGGGTTTCTGTTTTTTTACTCTACTTTCATCACAAAAGTACAGCAGATTACCTTCTTCTAATTGCAGACATTACAGCTTTTGGTAGATTTCTTCTATGGTTTATGTAATATTCAGCTTTTTGCGATCATTTCTGGCCCTTTAAAAATGAATGGAACATCCCATAATTTCAGAAAAACTCTGCGCCCTGTCACAGCTTATACTTCCACATACTCACACCTTGAAATGCCATTCAAACTTTAAAATGTAGTCATACACTTCAACTACTGTTTATTTCAGCTTTTTCATGTTTTACAGATTTAATAACACTTAGGATTGTCATATCCTTGATGGTTGAGAATCCAAACCAATGTTTTATGTTTAACATTTTTTCATGTATTTATTTTTTGATTCAATTACCATAATTCACTAAAAAGTGATAACAGAACAGAGTTTTATTGTGATATTGCACAAACACACATTAAACCAAAGTGTACTGTCAGTTTAAATGAACTTGTTTGCTTGCTCTCAGTTTGTATCAGTTGCAGAGGTCGGTCCTGCAGCAGCTGGCAGAAGACAGGCCGGGATAGTTCACCTTCCTGCAGTCACTTTCTCGGTAGCAACCCCTGAAGTAAAAGGGCTCTATGAAAGCAAGTGCAAAAGAAAAAGAGTATTAGAAGCTTTCTTTTCCTGACGGTTTTTGCAGATGGTCTAGTATAAAACTTACGTGGTACACCGTAAAAGTTGGCACTGATGCAGACACTGTCAGAGGTGATGCAGGTCTCAACAGAACTTGGACATCGTCTTTTACCACCACAGTGACACCTCAAGGCTTCATCTAGAAGAAAAATCTTTTAAAAAAACAAATATGTGTATATAAGGCTACATTCACACTGCAGCCTGGAGTGACCCAATTCTGATATTTTGTCAAATCGGATTTTTTTTTTTTTTTGGCGTGATCGTTCACGCTTTCTAATATAAGCGACCTGTATTATGTGATCTCCAGTGTGAACTGTAAACGACCTGAAAGTGTCCCGCATGCGCAGTAGAGGGCAGTGTTTTGCCAACCGCCGTAAAAAAGAAGTAGCGCTTGTTAGTGTTTGCGGAAATAAACATGGACGCTAACTGTGGAGCATAGTTTATGATTCTGAAGTGGTTGTCCGATCGGAGCCAGCATATTAACAACTCAATCCTTATCATAGTCCACCGTGGTTGTTGTTGTTGTTATTCCCGCTTGCACGTATCAGGACGCAGAATAGTGACGTTTGTCGAGTATCAATGACGCTCAGGTCGCGTTTGAATCGGATATGTATCGGATATCTGGCCTGGGTCGCATCCGAAAAAAATCCGACCTGTGTTGTTCAGACTGTCATAAAAAGATCAGATACGGGTCGCATAAAGGGAAAAAATGGCTGCAGTGTGAACGCAGCCTAATAAACAGTTACACATATGACAGAATCGCAGGTTACTTACTCTGGCTGATGAGCAGCAGCACAAAAACAGCAAAAATAACAACCTTCATGTTTCACAGTCTCTGTCTTGTTGGGAAAACAAAGAAATAATGCAAGAAGATTATTATCTCTATTACTGCTCCAATTATTAACTGTAAAACATAATCCAGAGATAGAAAAAGCATGCAGCTGACCTGGTAAATTGTCCTGCTGGAATTTGAAATGTTAACTGTACACCCGTCAGATCAGAGGAGTTCTTTTATTGTACCTTGATTGCACAAGCGGCTAATTTTTTAAATGTTTTTTCTAGAGTGTTACAACTATGGGCCGGGGTTTCAGAAAAACACACATTTACACAACTGTTTCACAAACAAAATGTCCCATTATTGATTATTTTGTCAGCGCAAGCACGTCTCTGTGTAACCAAGTGAGCAGTAATGATTTTCTTTTTCCCGTGTGAGGAAATCTGTTGCACAAAAACACATCTGACTCAGAATGAAACCACAAATCTACAGGGATCAACTTTAGCTGGCATGTTTTTCAGCAGATTTTTTTGTATGTTTTCAGGCCTTTTCTGTACTTATCTCTTTCTGTCATCACAATAAAATCTTTAATTATTTTTCATTTTTTTTAAATGCATAAATGACAGATGTTTAACTCACAAACTTTGAATAAATTTAGCCTTCAGTACAAAAGCAAAGAACATTTAACTAGAAGAAAATGTCCTCAACTTTTCCAAAAAGCTGCAAAATAAGAATAAAAACATTATCATGTTTATCCACTCTTCCCTTCACTGACTCCTTGTTAAATTTAGAAAATAATTTAAAAAATGTGTATATTGTGCCTTTAAAAGAGTCGGATATTGATACTGATAAGTTAATTATTAGTGGACTGTTCTTGTTTTTGACTCAGCCGTGTAACTGTGGTTTTTCCTGATTTTCACAGTCCCAACTACCTGGGAAAGGTAAATAACTGTTTCAAAGTCAACATAAAAATATCTTCATTTGCCAATTAAAATTATAATGAAAGCACAGCTCATCATTTTGTATTGCACCAAGACAATTTCAGTTTTTAAATTTGTACATGATGTTCTAGCTAAAGGACATAAGAACATAATCTTCAAAAAACCTGTTTTGTTAACAGAATATTAAGATACTTTCAAAGTGAGTCATGCCAAGGAGATTTCAGAAACTTCTGCAAACCTACTTTATTAACACAAAATGAAAACTTATTTTTAAATTGTATTTTTAAGGACTAAACAAAGAAATGTTTTTTTGTTTCTGAAGTGAAGAAACCTTCATCAGCTTTGACAAGTGTAATGTCCTCGAATGTCGTCAAAGCTGTCAAATCTCAATATTTTATTAGACTAAAACTGAAAATCCTTTGTTTTTGTTTGCCCAGAACAATTCTACATTAGGAGTAGCTGTAGACAAAGTATTTCTTTCTTTTTAAAATGATTTCAGCTCAGTCAGACTGGAAAGAAAGAAAAGACAAAGAGTAAGAAAACAGAATAAAACTTTGGAGTAACTCCAAACCATCCAGAAGAGAGAACCATGGATTGATCCACAATGAACAATTAAAAACTACAAACAATAATGAAATAAAACTAATAAAAACTACAAGAACTATTACAACACACACATTCAGACTACAACACATCTTATTAAAGATCTCAGTGTGTGACAAGGCTTGTATCGCACATTTGACAACTGAAAATTTAATGTTTAAATTTAAGTTTAATGTTGACAATTTACCAAAATAAAGTGAATTGACTGATAGAATGATAAAATGTTTTTTATTTTTATTTTCTAGTTTAAAGTGATCATAACACACTGAAAATTTGTCAGAATAATAATAGTTGTAATAAAAATTAATACAATTTAATCCTGTTTGGATTTTCTGTTTCCGTCTCTTTTTAGTAAATAAAAATGCTGAATGCACCTTTTTAAGAACAGTGAAATGAATTCATTTTTTATTGTGTGCATTTCAACACACGATGGCGCAATTTCACAAGAAAAAAAAACCTCATCTGGATTTCTCTCAAAAAAACATCTCAAAAGGACGGATTCGGACATAATTGGCAATAAAAATAGAAATAAATAAATGGTTTGATAGAGTAATCTAAGTACTAAATGTAATAAAGTAAAAAAAACAACTTTCTCAACTTATTTGATTATACAGTGTAACATAAATAGGTATCATTTATTAAATATGGTCTTTTAATGCTTAATAGAATGAAGAAGTCTTCAGATGATGCAACTTAAAAACTGTTAAATTCCCAGCAAATTTTTTACACCTTTGATAGATGTGAAAAATTGAAAGATTAAAAATTGAAAGAAAAAAAGATTAAAGAATTATAAAGCAGCTATTTCACAAATTCATTTGTGAAGTTTCACTCAAAACACTTTTTTTTATTTTTTGCTTTCTGCAAAGAAAGCTTAACTTCAAGGCCAGATATGAGAACTGAAAAACAGCTTCACTATTGTTTACGCCAACAAAAATGTTCAAGGTACAAAACATAAATATAGATTTTTGTTTCGTAAAAAATTGACTGTGTTTGCCAAAGAGTTTATTTTATTACTCCTGTCAAACTGTTTTTGTCACATGGGTGCATTAAAGGTTTAATCCTCCCAGAAACAAGTTAAACCACTTCTTTAATCACTTTCTGTTTCCCTCAGTGGGTTTTGCTGCTGCTCTCGTTTGAATCCTCCTCATTTCTGGTGAGTTCTGCTTAATTTCTGGCTTTCAGGGCCCAAATCTGTTTCGCTGTTTTCTGTTAAGTGTATTAATCTCTTGTTGTCCTCAGCTTCCCTGAGTTTTTCTCAGATCGCCGTGTCACCATGGCTCTGTTAGGTTCTCTCTCAGATTCTCACTGTACTCTCAGTGATTGCTCGGCCTTGGTTTCGTTTTTTCCATCTTCGTGAGATGGCACCTTGTCACGACGCAGGCGGCGAGACGTAATAATACCCCCATCGTATTATCATGGCACTGGATCTGCCTTTCATGAGCTGAGATTACAGTGCATCTTAATGTATCCGATACACTAAACTAATCTGATCTCTGTCTAAATCTTAAGCACTTTTCCTGTCCTGCTTTTTTGCCCCCCAAAAATGACTTTTCCCTCTTGAATATTCTTTACAAAGTCATCTGCAGGATTTAATACTTTTCAATTTCTGGTATTCATTTGTCGAAATAAGAAGAAATAAACAAATGGCTCTGTTGGTATATTCTTTTGACTAATAAAATATAATCTCAGCAAATCAATTTTAATAACGTGACAGTTATGGAAGTACAGATGTCTGCAGATTTAAGAAATAAACCGAGAATTAAATCACAAATTATGCGAACTGTACTGCCCATCATATCAGACAAAGGTTCCTCAATCTGTAAAATAGATCACACTGGTCAACAACCAAAAAGTTGTCTGGGGATTTTCAACTGTTTTAGGGTAATTTTGATGTGCTGAATCCAAAAATCACGTTGGTTTTGCTCAATAAAGTCAACTTTCTGAACTATGGAGCGACATGAGCATCAAAATGCATGACTTGTTCTCACATATAGATCGTTTTCCTGAGAATCTGGGATTAACGAGCAGAAGAGAATCCATCAGGACAGAAAAGAGACGCAGAATTTTGCACAAACAAGACGTAATGCTAATTCACATGTACTTACCCTCATCTGTGTTTATTATATGATTTAATTAAAACACTCTTGTTAGAAAACAACTTTTTTCTCCTAAAACCTTTTTTAGATGAGAAATATTAACAGAAATGAACTGATAATGTCACAAAAATGTAATCAGTTTAGTCTAAATCAAATTAGAATAAAAACCTGACGTGATTGAGAGACATGGATGTCATTTATGGATCCAGCCGTCCAAAATAGTCCTAATTCAGTTGACGAAACATAAGCAACTTCCAAAAAATATTCTTTGTAACCCGGTCTCTCTGTGAAGAATATTTCTTCTTCTTTTTAGAGTTTGTGAAAATTTAGTAAAAATATACAGAAATATGCATTTGTTCAAGTCTTTTCTTTCACAGTAATGGTGATGTTTTTCAGCAGTGGTTGAAAAAACAAGTTAGTCTTATAGAAGCACAGGAATCATTTTCATCTTTCAATTTATGTATGTTATTCACAAAAAAAAAAGAAAATTTAGTTGCCACAGGTGTTGCTACATCTAAGAATCTCTTCAAAATAAATGTAATTGCAGCATTAATAACATTTTTTTACTTTTTTTTTAAACTGCGTGACAAAACTCCACATATAACATGGTTATATGTGGAGTTTAAACTCCACATATAACCATGTGGAGTTTAAACTTTACTCATACTCTAACAAGATCAGTTTGCTTTGGCCAGATTTGGGAGAATATTATTATTATTTTATCTTTATTTATGTCAAACATGAACCAAAGACTGAATTAGTCCCCAAAAACCGTAAGCATAATGCAGAATCTGTGGTGTTGTGGGTCTACTGATTGGCTCAATCAGCAGGATAATGAACATTATTATGCTGCCAACTCAACACAGTAAAGATACTCAGGATGCGGTCTCAGTTTTTTATTTTGACAACCAAGGAGAAACTTTTCAGAAAGAATAACATACTCTTAATTAATCAGGAAAATCTGTGCTTTCCTCTGAGGAATTTGTGTGGATGAACACGATTTAAATGTTTCAGCTTAATATGGGCATTTATTTTGCATTCTTCAGCAGACGTGTATTTCGAATGCTTACTACAGAAAATATGGCGAAATTTAAATTTTAAATGTTATACTTAATTTGACAGTGTGGAAAATAGGAAATGTATTTAAATTTCCGGATAATTTGAAGGGCATAGAAAGTCAGAGTTCAGTGGATATACAACAGTCTGAAAAGAAAATGCTGAATTTTGGAAAGACATTCAATAAAATAAATAAAATAATAATAATTAAAAAAACAGACAATCTATGCAGGACACATATTCATACATGCAAAGTGAGGCATGCCATGGTAGTTCCTCTCTATATGAAAATATCCAATAGCTCAGACTCACTTCCTGTATAAATACAGTATTTGTGTACACAATCAATAATAGATGCAGAAATGTAGAATGCTTACACACTTTTCCTTAGGAAAAAGAATAAACAACTTTTACCATGCAAGAGAGGTAACAGGTTTCATAGATGGCAAAATGATTGAGGATGCTGGAAAAATATACGACATATACTGCGGCTCCTGTGGTGGAGCTGAAGACACACTTCAGTAAAGCCGATATAATGCACAAAAACATGCTGTTGCATAGAAAGTGACAAATGCAGGAGCCCAAGAGTTAGGATGGTGACAAGAAGTACAGATTAACAATCTGTTAGAGACGGCTTAAATACTGTATGAAGACGCATGTCAATAAAGCGACAATAGATGCGTTTCCATTACAAATGTGCACAAAAGTTTTCCGATAATCTGCCAATGTCGAAAAAACACAATTTCGCAATTGAGGTGTTAACATAAAATAAGAAATTGAATTAAAATCATATGTAAACAAGCTTGTTCATAAGCTCAGTCATGAAATTAATGGTGGTGATGGATCGAAACACTTATGAGTTGCATTCATATTTCAGCCACTGCAGTAGTGACCATTATCAGACATCAGCGTCTTTGGCTACGTTCACACCGCAGCCTGAAGTGACTCAATTCCAATTTTTTGTCAAAGCGGATTTTCTTTTTGCCGTGGTCGTTCACGGTTCCAAATATCTGCGACCTGTATGTGTTCTCCTGTGTGAACTGCAAACGACCTGAAAGTGTCCCGCGTGCGCAGTAGAGGGCGCAATGACGTAACAGAGAGCGTGCTCCGTGTTTTGCCAAGAGCCGTAAAAAAGAAAAAGTGCTCAGTGTTTGCGGAAGTAAACATGGAGGCTAACTGTGGAGCACAGCTTATGATTTCGAAGTTGTCCGACCGGAGCCAGCACTTTAACAACTTAACCCTCACTATAGTCCGCCATGGTAGTTGTTTTTCTTCCTGCTTGGGCGTATCAGGACGCAGAATAGTGACGTTTTGTCGAGTATCAATGACTTTCAGGACCTGGCCGTTGAGACTCGGGTCTCATTTGAAAAGATCGGATATCCAAGTGGTCTGGGTCACATTCGGAAAAAATCCGACCTGTATTTTTCAGACTGTCATGAAAAGATCAGAGGCAGGTTGCATTACGGCAAAAAAAAAAAATAAATAAATAAATAATAATAATAAATAAATAAATAAATAAATAATCTTCTTCAGGCTGCAGAGTGATCGCAGCCTTATTTAGGCGTTGGAGCGACAAGCTCCTTATATTATCGGGGAGGCTACATGTGTATGTAGTGTTTTGGGGAAATTGAAGAGCTACGGATTCAACAATCTCAAGTTTTGATGAATTGTCCGACGCTGAGAGCTGTGGTGGAGCCAGCTGCATGTTGTCCAAGGAGGTCAGTTCCCACAAATAAGCGCGCTGCTGCTGTATACAAACTGGTTGGATGGGAAAAAGTTTTTCCATTTCAGTTTTGCAAAAAACACTAATTTTGATACGGCTCACAAATCTACGTTTTCATAAATACTTTTGCCCAATGATTTTCTCAAGACAATGAGTTAATTTTCCACTTTTCTGAGATGACTTGTTTTCTAAATACACTTTTCCCCGATGGTTTTCTAGAGATAAAGACTTAATTTCCTGATGGCTATTGAGATCAGGAGTTTTAAAATCTCATTCCAGTCTTTAAATGCATGCCACATGCAAATGTGCGTAACGGCATGCATTGAAGGATGGAATGAGGTTTTACACACACACACACACACTAATCATCAGGATTAACTCATTATTGAGTTAAACCGTTGAGAAATTAACTAGTTATCTGAAGAAAACAAGAAACTTGCTATCTCAGGAAACCATTGGGAAAAAGTGTATGCGGGAAACAGAAATTTTGAAACTCGCATGTGAATTTATTTACGAAATTCCAATTTGTGCAATTTTATGGTCAGTGGAAACGCAGCTACTGTTGCCAAGTCTAACTCAAAAGTGGACGCTTCAGTCTGTGAGGTCCAGGCACCATGACTGCTCGGTGCTCTGAGTTTGACCGCCGATGCTGGACCTTCGTGATGACATGCTCTCGCTGTCCCTACTTTCCACCGAGTCCCTGTTGCCCAGCAGACACTCCAAACTGGTGTGCTCTGAATCAGAGGGGTCGCCCAGTGTGAGGCGGGGCGCTAAAACATCCATCTGTGGCGATCCCGAATCCAGAGAGGAGTCGGACGGTTGGCCGGGTAATGGAGGCGGTGAAGAAGAGGCGGCAGGGAGGGAGGAGTGCGAGTCGTGGATCTGGAAGGTCGGATTGAGACCCAGAGCATCACTGGAGGTTGGAGGAGTTGGGTCCAGCAGGCTGTGTGTGGATGTACCTGCAGGAGCGCTGGACAGAAGGCAGGCGAATTCATCACCGTCACTGGAAGGCTGCAGACACAGCGTGGGGTGGGACTGGCTGATGGAGGTTGGACCAGCACTGAGAGGTCGGGACTCATCCCGACTTGAATGACGCGCCAAGTCAGGACTTCCACCGACATGAAACAGAGATGGGCTGGTCCATACAGGTAAAGTCATGCTCTCAGTGCTATGGCATAAACCTAACTTAGATGAAGAGTTTAGTGAAAGTCGTAGACAAGCATTAGAGATTGGTGTGGTAGACTGGTTGCTATGGGACTGAACAGTTTCGCTGTAGCTCCACTGGGTAGCGACTGGTGCACTTTGGTGGCCCCGGGCTTTGAGACTCTGCGGACTGGTATAAAGGCAGTAAGCTGTGGAGGTGCTGGGGGCTATGGGAGAGCTGGACACCTTATGAACAGAGTGAGGACTTGAAAGACAAGGGGTTTTGTGGTGGTGGTTTATAGATATATGAGTCTGGAGGAGATGCATCATGTTGTGAAGGCTCTTGGTGAGTTCTGATACTTCTTGGTTTAATACGCCCACCTGTGTAGAGCACAAAGGTATGTTATTACAACTAGAAAGCTTTTTACAATAATGTCAAGCAAAGTAAACTTAAAAGAATAGTTCAGAATTGTTGAAGTAAGATTTGAATTCAGTTAAGTCCAGTTAGAGGCTAAAGCTAACAGCTACTCCAACAGGGGACCAAGATAAAGTGGATTTCTGCAGTCATTCTCCAATCTCAAATACATCACCGAGGTCAGTAACGCCTGCAGCTGCACGGCTGTGCACACCTTGAGATTTTTCTTTAAGTAAAAAAAAAAAAAAGTTAGATATTTTTTTTTTTTTTTTTTTTATGATCTAACCCTCTCTACGATTAACAAAACTGTGGAGAAAAAAAATCTTTTGTGTCAAAACATCTTGTACGTAGTTCACATCTGTGTGAATCTGTGGGGGTAGGAAAGCCAAATCCTACATTTTATTGGTCAGTTTACTTTTATTTATCAGCTTAACGAACGAGTGGTTGGAAAATAGAACAAAGAAAGAAAACTCTCCAGGTTTCGCCTACATTGAAAAGCACTATTAACAAACACGGAAGTAAAAAATGGATCGAAACAAAAATGTTTTTAGGTTTGTTAATTGAACTGAACTCAGATTGGAAGAAGGCCACCATCATATTCCAGTGACGATAAAAAATCCTGAACTACTCCAAAACAGTTTAAATCCATCAAGTCTTCCCAAAGGAGGGAAAATTAATCAGCTTGTGTGATTGAAGTTTATTTGGTGCCTTATGTGTGAACATAATCACGAAGATGTCCTAATGAGAGAAGAAGAAAAGACGTCTGGAGGGAGGGTTGGGTCAGAAAAGCTGCACTGTCCTGAGTTTTTCTGAGTCAGCACTCCTGATGTTCTTCTGCATTGCAGGAGTGCCCTGCTGATTAATTAATATTAACTTCTGACAGCACCTTACTGGGTCCATCTGGGCGCTTACGTTGCACCAAATGTAACTCCATGTACAGTCAGATTAGGTGCAAAGCATCAGTCAAGTATATATAGTGACAGAAATGATGCAACAAAATACAAAGCACTATTACTGGCACCCCTGGAAAATATGTTTTTTTTTTTACATATATCAAATGATGTTATTGCAGGATAATATCACTGATTAACTTGCTGATACTCCTTATATTTAGTGTTTGATATATTTATTAGGCTTTTCACATTAAAAAAATCACAATTCCAACAAGGAAGAAAAAGAAATAAGCAACAAAAAAAAAAACACCCAACAAGCAACCAGCATCCTAGAAAATACAGTCACCTACGAGGTATGTAGCAAAACAAATAAAAAAATTAAACATTAAGTCTCCTTATATTTAATATGTAAAAAATTCATCACTTAAGATATGAGGTGCGACAGACTGGTGACCTGTCCAGGGTGTACCCCGCCTCTCACCCGGAACGTAGCTGGAGATAGGCACCAGCAACCCTCCCAACCCCATTAAGGGACAAGGGTGAACAGAAAATGGATGGATGGATGGAAGATATGAGGCTCTTTTCTTTTAGTCACTCCTCAAAATGGGAAATACAAGAAAACAAGCAATACGGGATATTTACGGCACCTTCGTTCGTCACACTCTGAAACTCATCTACCAGCCATGACCGTAATGATATGAAATGTATTGTGCGGTTCGTCGGCAAAGCTACACTTACACTATACGCATCAACTACTCAGCCGCCCGCTGTGTTCAGTCTATCCGCTCACCTGTATAAATACTCCTGCAGCCTCTTCCTGCCATTCGCTTTTAACCAGCAGCTCCTGAAGGAGGAAGGCTGTCGTACTCCAGGCATCGCGCCGGTCATTTTAAGGATGTTTATTGGTTCCCCAAAAACGATGAAAAGCTGGGCATCATCATCACTCAATAAAATCCTTGGGACGAACTTGAAAATTGGACATTATGCCGCTGACACTTAGCTTTCGTCAACAACTCAGAGGCGGAAGTCAGAGCTATGTGTTACGCAAAAAATGTTATGGCCGGAACGAGGAGCGCTAAATAATAAAACATAAATTAACCTTCGAAGCAGGTAAATTTTAATCGAGGAATTTTAATAATCGAGGTCCTCGAATCATTCGAGGAATCGTTTCAGCCCTACCTCAAAATAAAGGTTGAAATAATAAAAATTAAATTAAAAAACAAAAATAAGTGTCGTTTTCTTATAAGATTAATTTGCCTCAAGGCTGTTCAGACACTGTTACCAGTGGTGCCAATAAGTAAACAAAATCTCAATTTGTCCTTGTGTTAAAATTGGTTTTATATATTTGCAAAGATAGAATTTCATGGCCATGAATCATATTTACCCTTATTCTTGTTTTAAGTCACTTTACCTTAAGATTTAGCTGAGCTATGCTCTCCTTGACCTCCTCCGTTTCCTGCAGCAGAGTGGCATTTGTTTGTGTGGTTTCTGGAGAATTACGAGAAAAAGATAAAACACAAGAAAAAAAATCACAGAAATCTTGACTTAATGTGAGAACATTGTGGATCTATAGATTCAGAAAAGATTAATTTATTGCTCACTTACAATCCGTTCTGGTTAAGAATGTGCATATTTCATTTTTTTATATTAACATTTTCCATTTGTGAAAAACATTTGAAGTTTAAGACCTCTGTGTTGTGAGTTGTGTGACATGATAACACGTTGTGTTAACACAGAAAAGTGAAAAAAGACGAGAATAAAAAGTTTAGAATCTGCACAAATTGTTCTGCAGCAAGAAACTAGATGGGCAAATTTACAAAAATATGCATCTTCCTATGTTTTTATTAAAAATTTTTATGCGCACCATCTGCTTTTTTTCTCTGGATCAATGATACAAACTGCACTTATACTGAGAGATAAACACACCAGAGTTACAAGCAATACGCAGCTATTTTTGCCTCAGGTTGCAGTTTTCCCCACAAATAAGTGGCTGTAGGAATTGGAAAATGTTTCTTCACTGCAAACTCCAGGTCCAGAAAGATTGAGACACTCCTCATAATCTATGAACAGAGCTGGTCTTTGAGAATCCAATGCTTTTTGCTGTGGTTGCAGTTTACACAAATATAAATAAATATGTGAAGATTTTTAACTACAGCAAATTAAATGTGACGAAATGGCATCAGAACAGATTTTTGCTCAAAAGCAGATCTTGTATGAGAAGTATGTGAAACACAAATAACTCTTTGGACATATTTGGCGGATACAAAAAGCTTTGTGACATTTCCCAGAGAGAGTAATTAGGAAGCACAATGCACCAGGTGAACCAAAAAAAAAAACAGACAATAGTTTGTATTTATACTTTTGCAGGAGGTAGAGATTATTTTAAAAGGCTATATAATGGAATCAGATCCACTTCCAGCTTTAAAAAAATAACAATAAGATAATGGAGGAATGGATGGCAGCCTTGTTGTTTTTGAACCTTTGTTTTAAAATAAGTCAGTGTGAGTTCTTGAAGATTTTCAGAGGACCAGCACATAGTAAAATAAAATATTCCTCCATACGTTGGCTCTGATCAAGGCTAAAGCATCAGTCTATGTGAATTTGCTCTTCCTTTTCTCTTTGCTACAAATTACTAAATGTTCTATAATCGGCAGCGATTATAGTTGACATAATTTACTGTCTGCTACAATATGAACTAACATGCGTTTATTCACAAACATAAGATAAGGGGATCAAATCTCCACTCGCGAACCTTTCTGCTCGCTTGCGAATTCATTCCCGCTCTTGCTCAAAACCAAGAAGTACCGTTGCCAGGCAACCTCTCAGCCAATAGAATGAGAGTGTTATCCTGGGTGTGTTTGTTTTCTTCTAGTGGGTGTGCCTGTGTGGCTACTATCGATTGTAGCCCAAGTATCGGCTGAGAAGTTGCCAGGCGACGGTACTTTTTTAATTTTGGGCGTGAGCAGAGAGGTTTGCAAGCGGAGATTTGATCCAAGCAGAGAGAATGTTTGAGCGTGAGGAGAAAGGTTTGAGAAAGAAAAGTGAATATTTGAAAGAGAGCAGAAGTTTTGAGTACAAGGAGTAAGTTTTAAGAAGAAAGATGTGAAGTTCTGCTTTCAAACTGAAAATGTTAGCAAAAGTACTAAAAGTTTTGAGAACAAAAGACATGAAATTCTGCTTTCTGACTGAAAATGTGTGTTCTCGAATTGTGGCAGAAAAATTCCCCCATATGTTTCGTACCACAAATGCACTGCAAAATTTGCATATTGACTCCAGTAAAGTAAATGAACCGGACCTCGTGTGACCTGAAGCCTCCAGACCGCCATCATCAGGAGAAACTCAGACAGTGAGAACCCCGTTCTGACCTCACTTGTCCTTTCACATGTTCTCTGACTCTGTGGACACCTGGCTGTCTTTCCTTTCTGCTGCGCTCTCAGATTTCCCCAGAAGGAGGCAGGCCCGCCTCACACGCACCCACTGTTTGAACTCTCCGGTTTACCTCCACGCCATCTGGCCTCCAGCTCACCGCCGCGGCTGGGGGGGCGGTGTGTCTTACCTGGGGTGATGCCACCTGTTCTGGAGCTGGGCTTGCTGTGCTCCACGGAGAAATGGAAGGTGTGGCCGTTGTCTTCGATGCCATCTACAACCCTGATAGGAGGGATGAGGAGATGGAGAATGTGGGTTAATGTTACAGTTGAGCTTTTTCAATTATCATCAGAGGCACAAGATGATCCAAGAATGTGCCACGAGAGCTGCAGCTGGCAGACGCCCATGTGGGTTTCGATGTGATGGGATGAGATATTTGAGCTGTATGAACCAGCCCTTACCCACATGTGGAGCTTACTGGGTGATACATTATAGATACAGACGGTAGGGCAGCAAGATAAGGTCCTCTAGTAATGAAATACAGTGACATCTGCTGTAATATGCATTTACAGGAGTTGTGGGACTTGTGTTCTCATACACTCACCGTCGGACTGAGCATCGTTCTTCTGTGTTTTTGTGTTGGAGTGAACTCCAACGCTGCCTTAAAATTATAAAATTATTTGGGATTTTCTCTAATCCACACTGTTGTTTATGCAGACAGCCCCCCTGATGTTTTGTAAAATTTTCTTTAGCACTTTGCAGAGAATTCAAACTCTTTTTATAACCAGCTATAAGCTCCTAGCATAAACCCAACTGGATATGTGACCACTCTTATTATAAGAAGTGATATAATTAATTTGAATTGGTTGATTTTTGAACAGGGAGCGTTTTTATTATAGCTAAATGTAAGTCTATATTGTGTCCAAATTCGAAACGTTTTGCTGTTTATCTAAGGTTGTCCATCATTTTTTCATTTACTTTGTGGAATGTGCTACTGCTGCAAAGTTTTGCGGACCTCACTTTGATACCTTATATCATTCATCTAATAATTTATTAAAACATCATCCGATTCTTTTTCATATCTCTTGTACCTTTCCTGTCTTCTTATCCCCAATGGGTAAATTTGTGCAGACAG
The DNA here is from genome assembly GCA_903067095.1 of Girardinus metallicus. Classification (NCBI taxonomy): domain Eukaryota; kingdom Metazoa; phylum Chordata; class Actinopteri; order Cyprinodontiformes; family Poeciliidae; genus Girardinus; species Girardinus metallicus. The sequence continues at coordinate 40,235 of CAEGAE010025216.1, forward strand.
CAGTGAAGAGATAAAAAAGAATAAATACATCAAGGCTGCAACTAATGATTTTAGTAACTGATGCAAATAAGTAATTCAATTGCTTTTATAAATAAGAAAACAAACATTTTAATGCCTAAAATGCAGCATTCCTATAGTGAATTGGAGTCTAGGAAAGATACATCTGTGCCATTTGAGGAGTTTTGGGTAGAACAAATTTATAGACAAAGGTGTTTTGTTTCTTAAATGCAAAATGTATTTCGCTGAATGTTGTTTTTTTTAGCAGATGGTCATTTTTGAGTCTGTATTCTCCATTTAGTGAGTAATCAATTACTAAATTAGTTGACAATTATTTTAATAATTGATTTATTCAGATACCAAAGATCCGTCTTAGTTCCAATGATGTGGACGTGGAATTGTACAAACATCAGTTTCAACAGGTAGCTGAATAATAATAATACCAAAATAAACTGCATTATTCAAGTCATTCAGCTCCATCTTTCCATTTTTGCCCAAGTAGAAAAGCTGGGTAAATATGTCCCGATACCTGGGGCTGAGGTCCGGTGGTGGAAAACACGTCACCGTTGGGATGAGCAACTTTGCAGGTTTTTGCTCGTCTCCCAGCTCGCCGTTGGCTGAAGTTGAAGCCTGAGTTGGGGTGGATAAGGAAATGCTGTGCTCCTTTTTTGACGGTGGCTGAGGGGATGAGCTTTGTCCAAGGAATCCTCGGCTGAGGTTCGGTGAACGGCAACGTCGCAGGGCGTTGAACTGACGTAGCTCGTCTCCTAGCAGGTTACCCAGGGAGGTGCGGCGAACCGGGCTGGTGAAATTGGGCAGCAAGAGGTTGCGCCGAGAGCGCGTGCCTGGAGAGAGGTGGAAGGCGTCATCGGGGTCGTCCGACTTCGTCTCAACAATAGGAGGGAGCTTTGGTGACTGCTGGAAAGGAGCACAATAAAAAGACATGGTAGTGTTAAAAACATTTTGTCAAATGTGAAAATCATCAAGCTGGGGAAAATTTCCAAGTTTGAAAAATGGAAAAGAAAGATTACCATTTTTGGTAAACTTTTAAGTAGAACCTCGTAGGGTGTATTTGATTTTCTCAAGCTTCAAAAAGACATCATGTCTTTAATCCAGAGGGATATTGAGGGACATTTATCAGACTTCCAGTGTAACAGTAAAGTATGTCCAAGGAATAAAGATGTAAAAGCAACAATATCCGTTTGAGCAGAACTTAACACTAAAGTAGTTAAGATACGAAATACGGAAACAAGTGGACAAGGTTGCAAATTTGGAGGACTTATTTAAGGTCATGGCACAACATCTCCAAACCTTGACTGCGCCATTCCTAAGTGTTCATTTTTTTATTTTTTCACTCTAAACTAAGAGTCCTTAGTTTAGAGTCTCTAAAAGACTCTTTTTAAGACAGTGTGCACTAAAACAATTCTGGTTTGCTCTTTAAAATATGCACTGTTATGAAACCAGGAAATGCAATACATGTTGCAAAAACAGATCCCGTCACCCCAGCAGATCAACACAATGCTGAGCAAATATTGATTTTTTAAAAATATTATTGATTTAGAAAGACCCTATGTCGATTCCAGCTAAAGATTAATTACCCCAATCACTCCAGAAGCTGCAAGTACATTTCAACAGCCAATAAAGTGAGCAATGTGACCTCAGCTCTAAAAATAGCAGGAAGAGATGGGTGAGCGTACGGTACAAGATAAGAAAAGTAGCTCAGAAGATTTCAGAGAGTTATTGACCCAGTTAGTGAACTAACTCCCAGGACTGGACTGCCCTTTCTCTTCTAAACGAGTTTCAACCTGGGGAGGAAAACCTCGCACAGACCGTCCCACAGAACCAGCAGCAGCACCGCATGTCCCAGAAAAACAAGAGGGATTGCCTCACAAATCCACAGGCTGCAGGAAACCAGGGGAAATTGCTTCTTCTGCCTTTAATTACACTGCGTGTAATTATTAGGCAACGAGATAATATAATCTCATCATTTAATGCATTGGTTTGATATTATTTAAAATATCAAAATGGCCCAAGAAATACCTGAAGATAGATTTTCAAATCATTTCTATGCACTTCAAAAACACAAAATCTTACAAAGTAATTTTGGACTAGTTTCTTATTCCACTTAAAATAAGACAAACTAACTTAAAAGTAACTTCTCAGCTACCTACAGAGGCTTGTTTTAAGTAAATAATTCCTTAATACTGATAAAAAGTTCTTGTTCTATTGGCAGATAAATTAACTTATAACATGGGAAAAATGTCTTGTTATAAGTTAAATAATAGAACAAAAACTTTTTCATGAATATTAAATAATTATTTACTTAAAAAAGTCTCTATATGTAGCTGAAAAGTTACGTGTTAGTTAGTTTTGGCTAAGATGCTTTCACTAGAAACTAGACCAAATGGATGAGTCGGGTCTGAAGATATTCTTTTAAGAAAGACAAAATCTCATCTTTACTTTCTTAAATATTCAAGTTTGAGGTTTATTAAAATGTTGGATTCACTGAGAGCATTGTAGTTGTTTCGTATGAAAATGAATCCTCAATAATAGACCTTTTCTATGACTGTGCATGCAGTGCAGTGCTCCTGTTTCTGTAACAACGCACTAACAAGTTCAGAAAGCACATCATCAAAAAGATTAAAAACACCTTGAGAAACTGGAAGGGTATTAAATGAACGCAGAACTCACATGGGGAAGTCTGGGCGACTTGCAGAATCTGCTGAAGCCCTGCAGGGACAAAAAGGAAGGAGACAAAAGACGACAAGTTGGGAAACACAGCACTTCTAGTGTGTTTGAAGACTTTTCTTTTTTTGAAAATGTGGTAAGCTTCTTAAAAGCACAACCCAGTAAAAATATAAAAAATAAGCAGTTTTTGAAGGATCAGTGGTAATGAAATGAACTTAGCATGTAAACCTCAACCCAGAAAAGGACAAAGTGGCGCGTGTTAAACACGGCAGGAAGAGAGAAGATCGTCACAGGAATTAAACATTTAGTAAGACGTTCAGATTTCCACAAGTAAATGTGTAAATAATTAACTTTTTCAAATATTTTTTCCAACTTCATCAATTTCCTCTTAAAACCATGCTGCTTAAATATTAAATTAGAAATCCTTTACAACACATGTGTCAAACTCAAGGCCCGTGGGCCAAATGTGGCCCGCCATAGCTTTTTATGTGGCCCTCCACACTCTAGATTACATGAATAAGTCCCTCCAGTTTTTCAACAAATCCACAAAATTCACACAAAATCTACAAATTCCCATATTTTATTCTGAGTTTTACTGCAAATTTTTCTCAAAATTGGACGAAAGCATTGAGTTTAAGTAACTTCTGCTTTACTTGATGTCAAGTTATACGGCGATTAATAAAAAGCCACATTTAACATCATACATTAGTGCAAATATCAAAAAATTCAAATATTTATAAATTTGTGCCACAAAATCTGTGATCTGTGTTGTTAACCACCCCAACCTCCCACACAATTTTTTTTTAAAAACCCCATAAAATCCTGGATCAATGTGAAAAAATACTGAATGTTATTTTATTTTAAGGAACACTAATTAAATGCTGAAACAAACAGCTATTTATTAATATTTAACAGTTAAATGAGTTTAATCAATACATTCTGGCACAACTGGCCCTTTAAGAACATTCAGATTTTTGATTTTTGAAAATGATTTGCTGCTTACAGAAAATATTTGTTCATTTCTATCAAAAAGTTAAAAATGCTAATAATTCTCTCCCCCTGCTTTATTTATTTGTTTATCTCCCTCCTTGGGAATTTGACTTATTACTGTCATTTTTTACATCCGTCCCTTGTGAGATGCTAAAATTTCCTATTTGTCATTTACTGCCACTTCAGCTCAATAATGGAAACTCCAATAAGCAAGAGTTCTCAAGTTTATCCTCAAAAATAATGAAGCACAGAGTTTTACAGCCAATGAGTCGCAGCTGCAATTATGAACTGATTGCAGTCGGTGTGTTAACCGCCCCAGATGGTTGTTTTTATAACATTGGTAATCACATTTTTTAATAATCTCAACTAATTTAATGCACAACTCATAAAACGAATGAAACCGGTGGAGGAAAATTGCCAACTATCTTCATCGCAGTACTTAAAAGATGAGCTGTTAACGTTTAAGGTTTTTAGATTTTTCAGGATGGGCCATTGGTCCAATTTTTTGTTTCTGCATATATTTGAATGAATCACCAGACATTTTACCCCCAAACCTAATTGCTTGTAAGTTTGTTTTTCTCCTGGTGTGTGGCAGAATTAGCTTTGGCTATTAAGCAATGGGGAGGATAATTACTTAGCAATGGTGCAGCCTTCTCTAATCAATGAAAAATGTTCTGCAGGAACTGACACACACACACAGTCTATTTAACATTGAGCTTCTTTTCAAAGAACAATGGACAACAATTTCAGATCATAAATGTGCAAAAGCTGGTCGAAACAAATTCCTAAACCCAGTAACTGTTTGGTTTAAATTGCAAGTTAAAACTCAATTCAAGATTAATGAGCTATAAGAACTTAAAAAAACAACTTTTATATACTTGTTTATTGTTGTTAAATCAACTTCATGAACTTTAATTTCTGATTTAAAACCAAAACAATTTTCTTGTTGACTTAAATTGCATTTTCAAGGCAGCAGGTGGGCTTTCATTTTCAAGTTAAACCACCTTCAAACGTTTTACAGTGTATCGTTACACTTGATAAAATTCCAAACAGTAGATTTAAATAACTATTCAGATTAGTAAGACTGAATCATTACCAGCACCAGTTAATCAATTCTACTTGCATTTTAAGACATGACAAAAAGCCAATATGGCAAATATTTTATACATATTTTTACTGAGCGTGTGTAGATAACAATGTATGTCATCTGTTTTCAATGTCTGGCAGCTATAAATTTGACCATTCTTTATTCTTCAACCAGGGAGACGTTGCTAAATCAAATACAATAGCAGAAAAACGCTGAAATAAAGAAAATTAACCTCTTTATTAAGTTTACATGCAGAGAATTGGTAATCTGCCAGTTTAACTTTGCATTGGGGTATCAAAATGTTAAGAATCATTCAGCTTTTGAAGCCCTAATTAATACAGTGAAAGCTGTGTCCCTCAGCCCAACTGACAAAAAGACGTCCCCTAATTAGCAAACCCATCACAGATGTCTCATCCTTCCTGTTCCAAACTATAAAAATCAAAACAAGGCTAGGATAATAAAAAAAACACATAGAAAAAAACAAAGACTGAACTAATGAGCAACAAAACTTTCAAACAATGGAGACCACTAGAGGGGATCAAGAGGAACTAACAGACTGCTAACAAGAATCAGTTTTTAGAAAGCGTAGAGGGAGAGTTGTCACTTTTGTCAGTCACACACCACAGATATCCCACCGTTAATTTGTTTTCAGTTCAGAAAAATGCCATGCAAAGTAGCTACCCAACATTTTTGTTGTCTTGTTCTCCATTTCAGTCCATATCAGCCATGGTTTTAAAATGTTACAGTTATAAAACCTTGGGTTAAAATCCTGTTTTATACTAGAGAAAGTGCTGCAGTAACCGTAGTAACAGACTGGCTTCTAAAACTCATAGGTAGGCAGATTACCCAAAAAGAGTAGTACTACTTCAACAGGGGTTTCCCCTGTGTATTATAAGCCTGCCGGGCCACCAGGCTTTACTTGTGCCCCCACCAGGCTAAGCATTGCTTATTTATTTAAGTCTTTTTAAAATGTTTGCATTTTTTAAGACTTTCTAGCTGGTGTTCAGGTATTAATCTTCCAATCTTCCAGTAAGACATAATTATCAAGTGATATTTCCAAATTTCCTGTCAACTTTAAACATTTTTAACTCAAAAACACAACGGGCTGCTGGATGAATGACTGCCCTGGCGCCCAACCACCGGGCTTAGCAAGTTTTCTGGGGGAAACCTTGTTCAACATATTTTTACTCAAGTAAAAGTAAAAAATAGCCATCCAAAAATTACTCAAGTAAGAGTAAAAAAAGTATTTGGTAAAAAGTCTACTCAAGTACTGACTAACTGATCAAATTATCTATCATTTGATATTTAAAAATGGCATCATCAGACAGACCAAAATATAGTCAAGTGGAAATTTTGGTATTTTAAGGACAGAAATGACAATAATTTATGTAAGTAACAAAAAACCCCAAAATGAATTGTTTCCAAATCAGTTCCTTTCAATAGTAAAAACTAAAACCTTAACATAAACTTCAGGTGTGCGTCTGTGTCTGGTGAATTTTTGGTTAAAACATGTTTGAAGTTAAAGAATCCAGAAATTTTACTCAAGTAAGAGTAGCGATACTTCATAATAAAATTACTCAAGTAAAAGTAAAAAGTACTGCGTAGTAAAAGTACATGTTTCAAAAAAATTACTAAAGTAAATGCAACTGCGTAAAAGTAACTAGTTACTACCCAACTCTGCTAAAACTCAATGGCTTTAGGCACACTAAAATTTTTATTTTCTTTTATTTCTTCTGCTAACTACAAAACCTTTTTTTCTGCTGTTTAATTTCATGAATTAATAATAACACTTATGGTTTACTTTAACATTCATTTAGCAAAGCTACGTAAGCACAGGAGCACACACTGTGATGGTTATGGGTTTGCCAAGTTGATTAGACTAAAAAAAAAAACCTTCAACAAGAAGTAAGGTACTTGAACTGATGTATTCTTATTACACAGTTCATTAGCTGTGTTTGTCATATTAGCATAACGTTTAATTTACCTCATTACAATGATTGAAAAAGCAGATAAGTGAAGAAAAAACCAAAAGGAGAATACATGTTCACATCTACTTACACTCCAGGGCTTGTATGTGCTGTGAATTTGTGAAGTAAACTAAATTGAATTTACCCAACTGTTGTAGCCATATGAGATTGTAGGATACATTAATCATGTTTTAATTCATAAAGGCATTTCCTCAGCTAAATCAACATAATAATGAGAGCTTCTTTACGCAGTTTGTGCTGTGGCTGAGAAAAACAGATGTTATAAAATGCACATTGCTGAGTGGAGTTGGCTCAGACTTTACGGTTTAGGTCAAACTCAGCCTCATTTTGGGCCATATCAAAAACCTGAATGCCTTTAAAAGGCCAGTTGTGGCAGAATGTATTGATAAAACCCATTTAGCTGTTAAAATATTAATAAATATCTGTCCCACTAGGATTTTATTGTTGTTTTTGTAGCTTTTTGTAATCAAAATCACATATTTTGTGATGCTAAGTTAGAAATATTTGTAAGGGATTTTTATATTTGCGCTAATATGTGAGTTTTTTATCACTTGCTGTATCAGTTGCAGACTATAACTTAAGGCAGCAGTCAATTAAACCCAACATTTTTGACCAATTTTGAGAAAAAAATTGCAGTAAAATCAGAAAAAATGTGGGGATCTGTTGATTTTGTGTGAATTTGGAAGATTTGTGAAAAACTGGAGGGACTTATTGTTGTAATGTGGAGTCTAGAGGGCCACATAAAAAGCTGTAGCGGGCCAGATTTGGCCCCCGGGCCTGCAGTTTGACACATGTAGTTTAGGGTGACATAAAACTGTTTTTTTTTGTTTTTTTTGGCCAAAAGATTGTGGTTTAAGATGTCCAGTTTCATAATGTAATTGGATGCAGGTTCCCATTTTGTCTCTATATTATAGTAGTTATGTAAGGTTTTCTGAAATTACTGCTGGTTGTCAGACAGCACTGAGAGCAGCATCCTGCTGGGCTTTGGGGAAATGAAATGATATGCCTGCCTGACACTGGCACCCACTCATAGTAATTGGCCTTTGGTTGCTGTGGCAGAACAAGACTCGTGTAGAGTGACAAAGGCACCTTAGGGGGCAAAATTGTATTGTTTAGTATGTCCTGTTCCACACTTCTTGGCCACGTTTGTGTGCTAATGGTAAATGTTTTTATGATTTTAATCTATTTATTTGCAATGTTTGTTTATTTTTACAAACAATAGCAGGGTTCCAGTTCTCTGCCAGTTTTTATGTTATTAAGTTTTTCAGGTACACACCTTGCAGAACTGCAACATGGATCTTGGTTAATTTTTGGGTGATGTTTTTCAGTCATTAGGATTAAAAAAGACTGTATTGGCTGCAGAAACTCAAGTGAGCTTCTCTTCAAAAACCTCCTGATTGTTAAGTCACATTCAACGGACATTGTGCCGTTACCTAGCAACCCAAGCAGAGCGCCAGCACTTTTAATCAAATGGTTTTACTGCTGTATGTGCTGTACAATGGCTTCTGGAAAAGACAAGTGTTTTGTTGTTGACTTGAAATCCAAAAACTACTTGCTGCATTCTTGGTGGTTGTGCAGGAGGCTCTACTTCTGCTTTTCAAAGATGTATGGTTGCATAATTGCGCATCTGTTTGCTGGCATTTTCATGTGTGAATGTAAACGTTGAGTTGGGGGTGCGTGACCAGCAGCAGCTTGTTTGGATTTAAAGTGACAGGAGGCCTTTAAAGTAACTTTTAACCCTTCCAGACTGAACGTAGCAGCAGCGATGCAGCCAACTTTGCAGTACCGTAATCCCGCCACACATTGCGCCATCTGAAAAATCCCAATGGTTTCTGAAAGGGGAGACGTTGCGCTTTCCAGCCAATATCGGGTTATTATGGTAATTTCACTCCCGCAGTAGCAGGTCCTGAAATTAATCTGGTGAAACACTCTTTTAGTAGACGGTAAATTGTGAAAATAACTGCTAGATATTGAAAGTTTCAGTCATTATGGATAAATGGGCAAATATATATTTACTCACAGGACATTTAAAGAACTTTGTACAACTTAGGTCTAAAAGGGTTAATTAATGCCCTGTTCTCAAACAACTGAATCTCCTGTTGACCAAATGTTACCCAACTGCAGAGGCAACAAATAAAAAAAACAAACATGAATCCAGGTAGTAAATTTGCAATTTTGATTAAATACAAAACAATCCTCTGTAGGAGTTTGAAGCGTGTGTGTCGGTACCTCGTCTTGGCTGCCTTCGCGCAGGTTGTAGGTGATGTTGTTGTGGATGTCGGTGGTGAACACGCTGGCATACTCTGGGTACAGCTCCAGCACCTCTCTCAGGCCACGCACACTGATGTACTGAAGGTCACAGTAGGTGAGCGCCTTCACATCCGCATTCGTCTTTATCACCTGATCAGTTCCAGGCAAGTCAGACCCAATCAGATCCCCTTTCCCTAAAATCCCAAACATCGACAATCACTTTCCTGCTCTCGTTTATCTCTTATGAACATGTTTCTGTGCAGGTTTGCCATTAAACAGACCTAATATCGCCAACACCATGCTGTCCTTCAGCACCTCCAGGGAACCGGAGCAGACAAAGTAGTTGGCATGCAAAGCGTCGCCCTGACGGATCAGGTACTCTCCAGGTACACAGAAAGAGGTCTTAATATGAAGGGAGAGTGAGCGCAGGCAGCCTCGGCTGGCCCCTTTAAAAACCGGCAGCTGAAGGATGTCCTTATTCAGATGCATGGCGATGTCGGCCCGCAGCTCATCTGGGAAGTCGTGCAGGAGCTGGGGATATTCAATGTAATAAGGCACAGAGTTGTTGGAATATTTTAAATCAGTTGATGGTGTGAAAGGGTTGGGAGGGGATTTCACGCACCCACACACACACACAAACAAAATCATCATAAGTCATTGAGGGACAGCATCTTGTGAAAACAAAGGAGACTCCCACCTCGTTGGCATCGATGCCGTTGTTGACAGACCATGTGGTCTGGAAGTACTCCAGCATCCGCTGCTTAAGCTGCTGGGGCAGACGGTGAACACGGATGAAGTCCTTCAGGTCGTTCATACGCGTGTGGTAGAGGGAGCGGCGTGAGTACATGCGCTGGATGATGGCCGTCACGTTACCGAAGACGACAGCGTGCATCAGAGCTGGGGCAGATGGAGGCAGCAATGAATGCGGTTCATACACATGAACAAGTCAACAAAGTTTTTATTTGTGGGACAAAAAGGTGAGCTAACTCCAAAGAAAGCGGGAAAACAGAAGGCCAAACGCAAAACAGGAACAATTCTTACAGAATCCCTTTTTTTGGTGTTATCTTTAGCTTCTTTTTTGTTTTAAAACACAGATTCTTGCTAGGGCTGCTTGAACATTCAGACAAACCGCAAATTCAATAATGGCAGAAAAACAGTTCCTATGCATACAGTGGGGTTTACAAATTATGTACGCTCTCGTTAAAATAAAATAGTTAAATCTGAATTTATATGTACAAAAGAAGATTAAATGTTTAGTCAAATGCAACTAAAGTCGACAAGAAAAATGTTTTGGTTTTAACTCAGAAGTTGTCTAAACATTAAGTTCATTAATCTTGAATTGTGAGTTTTAACTTAGTGCTGCAATTCAAACCAAATCATTATTTCACAATATGCAGCAAAAAACTGTCCTCACCTCGTTAAAGAGCCACATTTCTCTATTATTTTTACTCGCATTATCAAGTTAAAATAACTAGTTATTTTACTTTAAAATAGTTTTAATTCTTGTTTCAAAATTGTATGAACAAAATTTCTGACCTGATAATGAATTTTATTAAACATCACAATTAATCATGCTAAAAAACATTTAGTGGGAACAGGACATAAAAATAAATATTTTCCTTAATAACACAAGAGTGACACCAATGTAACGCACTTCCATCTCAGGATACAAAAACATGCCGCTAAGCATTCTGGGAAATAGTTCCCACTCCTTTTCTTCTTTCAGTTTTTTTAAACTCTAGTTTATTTGACTGTTGGAGGTTTGACAAAATTAATAAAAAGTTAACACAACTTACCGCTGTAAGTTTGTCTTTCACAAACTCACACATTTAGGTTCAAAATCTAAAACTGTCTAAATTTATTCGACTTAAAGAGAAGAAGACAGTGGACACAACTAAATGCAGGTCCAATGTTTTACGATGTACAACCAGGTGGTCATAGCTTTTTACTTTTTAATATTTTCCTCTCATATTGATTTGTTTTTCAGCTGAATTTTAGAGGATAAATGCCTGATTGAAGGTTTGCAAAACACATTTATTGCATCACAAAAAATTAGCATTCAGGAAACATTTTCTATTGATTCATGGAGATTATTAAACAATATCCTCCACCGGAACTAACTTTAAACTACTAATAAATTCATAAACAGTATTTACTACATGTTTGTGATGGTAAATCACAATAAACCAAATTCTAGAAAATTTCCCCAAGTCTTTTTTTTGAATGGTAAAAATTACCATTTTTAAACTTCCTGTAGTGTCTAGCTGTGCTATATTCTAAAATTTGCATATATTAATAAACAGGAAAAAGTGGAAATTCAAAAACATCAACATATTTTCATGCTAAATATGTTGAACAGCTGATAGACGGGACAGCCCAGCAGCTTCACCAGCACAGATAAAATCTCCTTAAAGATCAAACTAAAGAAAAATATAAATCTATGATCACAAAACTCTCTTTTGGAGCTCAAATAAGTTCAGCCCTTCAAACTTTTAAAGCTTTATTTGGTCTTTCATCCATACGCATTTGACACTAAGTCACTGCTGTGTTTACATCATCACCATCATTCTTACAGGCAGTAAAATAAACCCATGATAATCTGCTGAGCTGCCGCACTTGTTATTGCCACCTCAGCTGAAATAATCTGTTTCTGAAAGATGGTGATTGCATCAAGCTGCGCCTCCAAACCCAGCCAAGCAGTTCTACCCGACTCCTGCTGGATTTCTTGGACTGTCGTTCAAAACAGAGACGCAGAGGGAGAGGCAACCAGGTGTCAAACGTACCACCGATGAGCATGGTGCAGATGGAAAAGATCTTCTCGGCGTCGGTGTTGGCGCAGACGTTCCCGAAGCCCACACTGGTCAGGCTGCTGAGGGTGAAGTAGAGAGCAGCGATGTAGGAGCTGCGGACCGTCGGGCCGCCCACTGTGCTGTTGATGTACGGAGTCTCCAGACGTTTGCCCAGCTCATGGAGCCATCCTGGGGAGCAAAGCAAAACCGTTTCAAAAAGCTCTTTCTCTCTTTGTGTCGGTCAGTAAAACGTGTGATGTCGGTGAAAGGATGGAGAGAAAAGCTAAAATTACTGGCAGCTTCTGTCTGTGTTTGGGTATTTGCCAAAATGAGGATATGGACAGTAATAGCAAGCTGGCATTTTAAAACTGGATGGCTACAATAAACAAGTTTTGGGATAAATACAGACATTAGATTTTATATAGATTCGAACATAATCAAAAATAATCTGGTATTAATCTAATCAAAAACACAAAAGATTCCACATTTATTAAAGAAAGATAAAGGCAGAGGAAGCCCATACATGAAAAACTAACTGACCTTCACCAGCTTTTAAAACCATCTTTATGAACAATAAATCATTTTTGTTCGAGTTTATTATTTTCTCACATTACTGCAGAGGAATTTTGCCCCAGCCTCTGCCTCCGGTCTCATTGCTTGCATGGCCTACTTTGTTCCCGGGTTTTAGGATAAGATTGATATCTTCCCATTTGGCTCCAGAAAACTATAGAAAATTTTACGCTGAGCCCCACACATCCTCCATCTATGTATCATACTGCAGACATGCTGTGTTTGGTTAAATTCAGACCAAACTTCTGTCAAATTTACAAACTTTTTCCAAATTCTACTATCATTAAATGTAACAATTTAACACGTTAATTATTTAATAACCTGGTAAAATACTTCCCCCACCTTCTTCAACTCAGACAAAACTGGTGTCAAACATTTGTGCAGCAAAAACTTTTGTTTGTGCTGTTTTGGCTTTGAAGATATTAATGAAGGTTTAAAGGTCAAAGGTTCAACCAGCCCCCTTACTTTTATGAATTCAATATTACCTTTAAACTTTCATCAATATCTTCAAAGCCAAAGCAGCACAAACAAAAATTTTAGCTGCACAAACGTAGCACAAACATTTTTGACTCAGGTCCCTAACAAACATTATATGGACGCCTGTTTACTGTAGGTTATGAAATCAAATCATTATCCACGAGCTACTATAATCAAAAGGAAAAAAAGTAATTAACTGCTGTAAAAACTAAGAGGGCGCTATTTTTTAAAACACAAAGTCCTGCAAAGACGATGTCTCTCTTGAATTATTTTAGCTCTGGGTTTGTTCTCAAACATTTCTCATTAGAGAACCACTGTAGGTTAAGGAGAGCTGGACTCCTAGTAAGAGACACAACTACTAGCAAAGTGAAGACAAAACAGATATTGACTCATAATTCTTTTGGTAATAATAAGAAGCCGTTCGGTGATTTATAAACTAACGGCAGTATTTTAAAGTGTATCCTCTGAGCTACAGGGAGCCAGTGTAGGGACTTAAGTAGTGGGGTGATGTGCTCTACCTTCCTAGTTTTAGTCAGAACGCCAGCAGCAGCGTTCTGGATCAGCTGCAGCTGGAGGATTTATTTTTTTTAGGCAGATTACTGTTGCAGTAATGAATGTGACTAAAGATGAACACATGGATGAGTTTCTCTTGCTGAGACATTAGTCCTCTAATCCTGGAAATGTTTTTCAGGGATAAAAAAATACTTAAGACTCACCTGTCTCCCAGGTTTCATTTGTTTCTATTTCCTTGCGACCGATCATGTACCAGATGCAGGCCATCCAATGCGCCAGCAGGGCAAAAACAGACATCAGTAAGGTCAGCACCATGGCACTGTACTGAGAGTAACGGTCGAGCTTCTGAAGAAGCCGAAGGAGACGCAGAAGACGGACCGTCTTCAGGAGGTGGACTAACGAGGTCTAAACAGAGAACGGGAATTCGAAAATGTCAGTTCCTCTTAATTATACCGCTTTATTAAGCAGAACTTAATCAAGTGGCCTATTTCAAGGATGAAGTATAGGAGTGCAAAACTGGAAATGTGGTTGTACTCACCACTGTGATGTTGAAGGCATAGAGTAGGTCAAAGGGCAAGGCGGCCACCAGGTCCACAAAGAACCAAGTGGTGGCATAGTGAATGCAAATGGAGCGAGACTCGTACACCACCTGACCCGACTGGCTCACATAGGTGGTACGAAAGTTCAGGATAATGTCTGAAATTATAAAATCACCCCAATAACTGACAGCCATGTCGTGGTGATTCTTAAAACATTAATAGAAAATCAAACTGGAGCTTATCACTGCTAACACAAAAATATAACCAGAACAAGATGCAGTTGTGGGTGGGGTTTGGTCTGTTCAAAGAAAGAGCAACAGCTGGGATATAATGCGAATTATAATCTGTCAAATGACTGACGGGCTTCAAATTTTCCCGTTGTTTTAAAAAATAACCGGTCAAATACGGAAAATATTCTGTTAACGCGACCTCTGCCTCAGGTAATCCCGCAAGTTTTTTGTCTGGACTCTTGCCAAACAATTATAAAACTTTAATTTTCTTTAAGTGAAGCAGTTCTTTCAAGATTTTAATGCGTGAACCCTGTGTGATAGTCAAAAACTAAAAATGACATTCATGTCAAATTGTACAGACTAAATGCACAATTAAGAGTTGTAAAATCATTTTTCATGATCAAAATGTGGGACCTTACAGTTTTCAGAGCCTCTTCTTTTTAGAAATTATACAGCAAAATGATGAATTTAGAAGCTCAAAACAAATCCTGAAATTCTCCAACTTTCCAATCATTGTTTTCCAGCTCTTACCAATAATAAACAGCATTTCCACTAAGATGTCACTGACGATGGTGGAGCGGGAAGCAGGGATGGAGTCGTCGTGTGGGGAGAAGCTGACGTTGTAGGGCACGGTGACGGCCACGTAGAAGGTAGCCAGCAGGATGAGCCAGTCCCACAGCGCCTTGGATACGCTGTAGTGGAGCAGGATGAAGCGCGACTTCTGCACCGCCGCCACCTTGTACTCTGGAACTGAAGGCTTGTCCACCATCGTCTGTAAGGCAGCAGGAGTACGCCACTTTTAAACTGTTTTTGTACTGCAGCACGTAAAGGTTGAAGGGTTGAAAAATTTAACATTGGTAGGATGATAGGAAAACCGTGTCTGACTGTGCACGCAAAACTAAAAGGTATTTCTCTGTTTTTAAGGAATCTGGACTAGATTTCATCTTTTCCTGTTAGATGAAATCCAACAAAATATTTCATTTATGTTATATAATTTATTTGTTGGCTTTTTAGCTCAATATATTGAACAGGCACATGAATATCTAACATTGTTTTAATTACATTTTTTTTATAATAATTGATTCTGTGAGTAATAGGTTTCATTAAATTGAGATAAGGGGTTAGATTAAATAAGTATTCACTCTTTCTACTCCTTGTCAAACAGAAAAGTAGTGGTAAACTAATTATTTTAGTTTTCTCTGTCCTATTGATTGCCTTTTTTCTTGCTTTAAAAAACATGTGGAATAAATAAATCAAATAAAAAATTTAGCTATAAACCTTCTTCAATTAGCAAAAACTCTAAACCCCAAAACAAAATAATTTTTCATGTTTCTTCCTGCATTAGAACAACCTTAGAAAACTGTAAAAACAAATTAGACCTTGGGATTTCATGTAGGATGTGAGTATAGTCGAATTCAAATGTACATGCAGATTATTGAATATAATAGAATAGAATATAAATTAGCTTTATTTGGGAAAATTAAAGTATACCAGCAGCAAAGTGACAGGCAAATCAAAGCATGCAGATCCACAAAAGGTAAGAATATAAAAACAAAGTCAGAATAGGAAACAAATACAATGCAATCATTAAAATCAGCAAAGGGCAGAAAGGAAGTTCATACATTTTAAGTCTATTTTTTGAGTTATATTAAATTTTATTGCATTAGCTGATGTTAAGCATATATTTTTTCTGTTTTTGCTAATGCATAAATTAATTTAGTGTTCATTTAAGTCCTTTTATCCAATAGTGGGAATTCCATATGTGAAAATAATAACAACCAGATTATTAATTCCTGTTTCAAAGCCATATATCAGGGGTGTCCAAACTTTTTGCAAATTAAGCCATAAAAGTCAAGTTGGAACTACTCCAGGGGCCACAAAATTTTAAGTATTTTTCTTTATCATTTTAATTGCAAAAACTATTTTATTTTTTATTTTCACCTGCTAAATAAATGATAAACACAACTCGTAATATTTCCAGCAACAAGAACAGAATTTTGTTCAATTTTGCTTCACTTTTTCTGGGTTTGTTAATGCAAGCCTGAATTTTAGTGAAAGCCACTGGATGTTTTTGGTAGCTATTTTTAGTAAATTATATTAAACTGAAAGTAAACACCTGAATGAATACTTTGTGTTGCACCTTACATTTTCCATTTTAAGATTTTAATTATATATATATTTTAATGGCCTGCCATCAGTAAAATCATCAAATTTAGACTATTCCTGGATAATAATCACTTGATTATTCATTATTTTATTATTCAATAAAAAACTATAATAATGTTTTGCTTAGTATATGTTTTTGCCATATACTAAGCAAAGCAGCTTAATTATGTTTAATTTTTTTGCCAGTGTTTACAGATTGTCACCTTGCCTAAAGTTCTCATTAGGTATAAGTTCGACTCATCCTCTGCTTTCCAGGGAAGCTTCAAATGACAGCTTTTAATAATCACCGCTGCTTCTTCCTTTACGAAGCGAACTGGATTTAAATTTCCTCTGGGACAAATAACCCCAAAGAATCCATCTAGTCTGGATAAAACCCATATTTTCCCTGTCAAGCGTTCTCGCTTCAGTGTAAACACTGTTGATATTACTTGACTCATTTACAGTATTGCTTTCTCAGACTGGAGCATGCCTGGTTGTCAGCTATCTGAAGAGCAAAGAGGCGGTAGATTGGTTACTGGGAGCTCTGGCATTTAATGAAGATGTAGCTGCACCTACAGCATCAAGGAGAGCCGGCTCTAGACATTTTGGAGCGCTGATGGATTCAGCATTGATTAACTTAAAGATTTCTGAAATAAATAAAATTGCACTACACTTATATAGCTTCACAGTAGCTACAGTAGCATTATTAGGCAACTGTGGCTCTTTCTGAAGACTTCCTTCAGATTTAATAATTGGTCTAGCTAAAGTAAAACCCTTTAAGTGAAGTATAGAACTTCACTTAAAGGAGAAACTAAAGCCACTTCAACAGAAACTAAAGCTGTTTCTGTTGAAGTGGACAACAATGAGGTTTGTTTGGTGAAGGTAAATATCTAATACTATTAGCCACTTGAATTTTAAGCTTAATTTGTTAATTATACAAAGTGCAGACAGAACCCTTGACAACCTGCATACATGAATAACTTAACATCCAGATGGTCACCAGGGGGAGGGCTGCAACTATTAATGATAATCAGATGGACACTGCAGTGCCAACATTTTGCAGAAACCGACAATTTAAATGTCAACACCCTCTCCTGTGCGCTGACCGCCGATTGGTGAGTAAAGCAGCAATTGAAGTGAAAACGAACAGTGATGTCAGGAGTAATCTCTGAGAGACAGCCATCCATACAGACGGCGATAAGCCCCTTAAAAGTCTGCGCTGAAACGCCATAAAATGACAAAAAAGAACTGTGGTCAGTCAGGAGGAAACTTATTACAATTAAAGGGCTTGATCATTTCATACACGGCTGAGCTTTATCCCGCCAAGTGTCAGATGGCAGAGTTTAGTTTGGAGGAAGGGAATAATTTTGGGGGAAAGGAGAGAACAGTCTCAAATGTATCCATGTTAAAATGGAAGGATTTTGTGATGCAAACAGTGACATCAGAATAAATATTCTCAAACTTTAAAATGACATATGGGCAAATATCTTGCGTAATCTAATAGAAAAACAATACCCACCCGCCATAAATTATAGTAAATTTCTTAAATCTGTATTCTTGTAGGATCTTCTTGTTTACAACCTTATTAAATCCAAAATTTGCAGAGAAGTTGCACTGGATCAGAATTATCTCAATAGACCAGAGTTGGGTTACTATCTAATTACATTCACTCAATTACACTTACTTGAGTAGTTTTATTATGAAGTATTTCTACTTTTACTTGAGTAAAACTTCTGGATTTTCTGAATGAAAAACAAACATGTTATAACCAAAAATTCACCAAACACAGACACACACCTGCAGTTTTTGCTAAAGTTTTATAAGTTTTTTTTATTGAAAGAAACTGAATTTGGAAAAAACTAATTTTGCCTGATTTTGTTTTTTTGTCATTTATATGAATTATTGTCATTTATGTCCTTAAATAACCAACATTCCATTCAACTTTATATTTTGGTCTGTTTGACTATGTAATTTTTAAATATTAAATAATTTATAATTTGATCCGTTACTCAGTACTTGAGTAGACTTTTTACCAAATACTTTTTTACTATTACTTGAGTAATTTTATTATGAAGTATTTCTATTCTTACTTGAGTAAAATTTCTGGATTTTCTACCCATTAAACATGTTTTAACCAAAAATTCACCAGACAGACACACTAGCAGTTTTTGTTAAAGTTTTATACGTTTTTTTATTGAAAGAAGCTGATTTGGAAAAAAATAAGTGTTTGCCTGATTTTATTTTTTGTTACTTATAAGAATTATTGTCATTTACATTCTTAAAATACCACAATTTCCACTTAACTTTATATTTTGGTCCATCTGATTATGTAATATTTGTATATCAAATAATTTATAATTTGATCAGTTATTCAGTACTTGAGTAGACTTTTTACCAAATGGATTTTTACTTCTACTTGAGTAGTTTCTTAGACTGCTACTTTTTACTTTTACTTGAGTACAACTTTTGGATACTCTACCCACCTCTGCAACATACACATGTAAAGGTCAGGAGAAAGTAACAAAAAAAAAAACTGAAGCATTTTAAATTTATGCTGCAGGCCTGGAAACTTTTCAGAGAATAGAGCTGACCAAGTTTAGATGGGAGGAAGAAAAGGTGACAGCCTTGAAAGTGTGGAAAGAGAGACAAAAAAAAAATAAATAAAAAGCTATCTGGACAAGCAACGTTCAATGTGATTCTGGACCCTCGAGTTGAGAAACAGCGAAGCTGGGAGATGAAATTTTAACCTAGAAGCTGCTGAGGTGGTTTGGAGAAAATTGACTGATTCTATTTCAGTAACCTCCACATCATTCTCCTTTTCTTCTAAAATAAGAAATGCAGTGAAGAGGTGAAACGCTCCACTGTCTTTCACTGCAGGGACACGCCATAATGCGTGTCACAGTTATAAATCCGACCTGCTGCCTAAAGCTTTGCGATTCAGCTCCGTTTCATGCATGCTAAGGTATTTACTGAGGACAAAAATGCGATCTTTGATGAGGACAACCGCAAGGGGAACGTTTCTACAAGTCAGTCCTTTTCTCCTGGTTAACAGAAAAGCACAAAATCCCACAGAGTTCCTTGTCAGTGAGAAATGGCTCGGTTACAGCTACTGATAACTCACAGGCTGACAGCATTCAAACAGAAACCGAGCTTACAAAAAAAAAAAAAAAAAAGCACATGTCAGCACCTTGGTAAGCAGGTTTCATCGAAAGAAAAAGTGCTGAACATTTTTTTGTAAAGGTTATGTGACAAAACAGGGCAGATTTCTATTTGTAAATTAGCTTTACACCTCAGCTTCTCTTTCTGTTGATCTGTTAACGGCTTTAGCACCGTTTAAGGATGTGTGAGCGTGACTATGAGTATTCCTAAATGGCTTTTTCCTTCGCCTTTTGAGACTCAGGCAGCAAAAATATATATTATTTATAAGATAGTCTTGGAAGGATTGGAATGATTCAGCATTGCCAGGATATAAAAATACTCTCTGGTGCAACACAGACCAGGGGTGTCAAACTCTCCATCTCTTAGATGAGTTCCCGGTCCAGCACACCTGAATCAAATTCACAGAATTACCTTCTCCGTGTTCAGTCAGGTGCGGCAGATTGATGCTAATGACCTAATTATGTGATTCAGATGTGCTAAAGCAGAGATATATTTAAAAAGTTGTAGAAGACTGGCCTTGGAGAACTGGACTTCAACTGCGTTTCCATTACAAACTTTGTCAATATTTCACTAATGTGAAGAAGAAAAAAAAAGTAAAAATTTTGCAATTGCAGTGATTCCATTAAATAAGAAACACAGTTAGAATCACACGTGAATAAGTTGTCCTCTTCGTCTTTTCCTCCAGTTGTAATGTCACGACTCGTGTGATGCAAAAAAAAAAAAGAAAAAAAGAGTTTCTATTGCAGTTTTGCTGAAAACACTAACCACCTCATCCTAGCGCAAAAACTTTTCTTCGAGAAACATGAGTTTTTTCGAAATTGGCAAATTTATTTTCGTAATTAATTAGTTTGCGCAACTTTATGGTGAAGGTAAATGTATGTACTATGGGGAGTTGCCCAGGGCGTTATTAGAAAGAGGGTCAACTAATCACCCCAAGAAAAACAAACCTCATGTGCCAGTTTTGCCCTGAGGAAGTTTTCAACTGGTTTTATAGTTGTGCATTTAATAGTTATTTGTAGGCCTGTCTCGGTAACAAATTTTGCTGGGCGATAAATTGTTCCAGAACTTATTGCGATAAACGATAATATTGTTGTTTGGAGACCATTTTTACTTATCGTCCAGTTCCAGTGTTAAATGCAAGAATAATAATGCAAGAATGTGTTCTTGCATTATTATTTTGCAAGAACACATTCGCAAAGATCAGTAAACTTTTTAAATTCTAGTGAACATTTAACACTGGAACTGGACGACATTTTAAATATCCAAAATAAATAAATAAAACAACAAATAAAATGAATTTTGAAGTCTTTTGTTGTGGAAAATATTACTTTAACAAGAGTCAGGATGAGAAGAAAATAAGAAATTTCTTAAAACCTTGCAAGGTGAGAACAAAAGTACAGAGTCAAAGGAGTCTGTCAAGTCTGCTCTGACTAACAGTGGATTCTGGCTTCCTTTTATATGTGCTGGTCAGCAGATCATATAGCAGCAGGGTGTCACCGTCTCTGGGTGTTTCCCAACAGAGAGAAGAGAGACTTGATCGGATTATAGGTGTGAATCCTTGATTGTTGTGCACTAAGGATTCTGTGGAGCCCAACACAAATGGTCTTGCCATTTTGTCTATTGTCAAACAAAGGGGGATTGTTACTTAATGCATAAAATGCAGCCTCGGTACGGGGTTGGGGAAGTAACCTAGATGGTCTCCTGGATCACAGGCATCCCCTGCTGTTATATGACACTGTGGAAGTCTACAGGAGAGCTGCTTGACCAATCTCATGATAAGATCATGCAGACACCATCTAAAGCACAAGAGGGGCGAGGGGCACATTATAAAATTTTCCATTGCTAATTGTCCAGGGCTACTTGAGACCAAAGCACCAAACTATCCTCCAGTGTTTGGTAGAAAGAGGAAAACGCAGATAAACAATAAATCAGGCCAATGAAAATTATTGAGTTTGTTTTAATTTATCATGCGATTAATTGATTTATTGATCATTGTGACAGGTCTAGTTATTTGGTATCCCAATGTGTGTTAGCATGCTCTGCTTGCTGCTAGCAAGACTAGCACATTTTCTGCACGGCTATCCTGCACTTTATGAAATTTTATAAAAATAATCTAATTTTCTTTTTTTTTTTTTTTGCATTACAAAAACACAATTTGCATTATGGAGAGAATAAGAGGGATGAGCCCATATTAGCAAAATTAAGAATATTATAGGGAAAAATGACACTTGACGTTGTGACTTTTGTCAGAGTATAGAAACTGTAAACCATCTTGTCTTGGACTGTTGTAAATACTCAGCTGAAAGGAAACCAAATGGCAACTGAAGTCCCTAGCAGATGAGCAAAAAATATTTAACACAAAGAGTTTCGATTGTGATAAAAGAGAAAAAGGTAAGTAGATGAATTGCAGTAAATATTCGGGGGAAGAAAAGATCCACAGGGATGAGGCAAGAGAGTTGTTAGGTTAGTTTGACAGCTGGAAAGTTTAGCTCCGCAGAGGAAGAAAAATCTACTAGCAGGGGAAAATAAGCATGACAGATAAGAGGAAAAATCAAACGAAGATTTCCGTTACCAACAAGATCGCCTTCAGTAGCAGATACACACAACTCAATATCCTGCCAGCACGATTTAAACCTAAACACACAGAGCATGCAGGCAGGGGGTGAAATAAAGGGAACATTAATGAATCTTAAAAATAAAGACGCTGCAGGGTTAGGAGCCAAAATCAATCCAGAGAAACATCCAATTACATTCAAACATGGAGCAGAAAGAAACCAAGCTAAAGGAACAAAAAATAAACAGGTAGAGATTTATGTTGAACTGGTTAGGAAGAAGGAAACCAGATAATATACAGAGTTAACAAACTATGGAGAAATAACTATCGATAGTATCCACACAGGAACGCCCACTAGAAGGAAACAAAGGCACCCTGTGTAATACTTTCATTCTATTGGCTGAGAGGTTGCTAGGCGACGGTACTTTTTTGTTCCAAGCAAACAGAGACGATTTTTGGGCGCGAGGAGAAAAGTTTGAGAAAGGAGTGAATAATTGAAAGAGAACAGAAGTTTTGAGAGCAACCATAACAGGTTTTGAGAAGAAAGACACGAAGCTTGCTTTCAAACTGGAAATTTTAGCACAAGTATTAAAAGTTTTGAGAACAAAAGACATGAAATCCTGCTTTCAGACTGAAAATGTGTGCTCGGAAAAATCCCCTCATAACAAATAGCCTGAATAACCTGAAAAAATGTTATTAAATGTCTCACAAATCTGCTTCCTGTTTTTGTTTTGCCGAAAAGACTTTTAATTGCTTTATGCTCTTTTGTGAAGCACAGAATATATTGGATTATCTGAAAACAGTGCTCAAAGAGAAAAACTCTCTTTTGTCATGAAAACTGCTTAAAGAGGACATCTTTATCACACAAGGTCTCTTTGTAGACTTCAGCTGCCGCCTGTTTTGTCAAACAGCTTCAAAAACATCACATTTTATGCGTTTCATCTTCTGTACCAGAGGCATTTAAAGGATAAGTCTGCATTGCTGGCAGGTCATTTTAGCACAAACATTTTTTAATTCTCAGTTGGGTCTAAAGTGGATGAAAAGGATTTGTACCTTGGACATAATCCTCCTTTTGCAGCAGGTACTGAGAAATGCAACTACATTTTAACTAAAATCTTAATTTAATTTCACTTTTTCCAATGGGAAAATATGCACAAAATTGCAGTTTTTAATGTAAAAAGTCATTTTCAGATGACAGTTTATGTGTTTGTGAGGTTAAATTTTATTTACTGCCACAACTCCTTTGTAAAACACGTTTTTTATTCCTTATTTTAAAAAGTCTGCGCAGATCAACAGAGTATTAAATCTGTAAACTTGAGTAAGTAAACTCACTCCGCTCAGGTTGACGTCTCTTTTGCCTCCTCTGGAGAATCGGCTGGTCAGCTGGTACAACATGGTGCGTCCGTGTTTTCTGGCCTCGCGGAAGTGAGAGCTGCTCTTCCTCCTGTACCTGTTGTCTTCTGAAAGAGTTGGAAATAAAAATTATATTTTTTCCTGCTATTGCTCACAAAGAAAATCTTCGGGATTCGTTTGACTTTGAAACAAATCCCTGTTTGGAAACAGTTGAAGGATTTTCAGACTGAACCAAAGTACAAAGGGTGTGAAAATAAAAGCAGGTGGTAAACTGAATTATTATTTTTTTTAACTTACCACCCCTCTTGCCGCTGTGATGCCCCTTCCCAAAGCTGTCAGTGATGTCCTTGAATGAGAAGAGGAAAAGAACCATTTCGCCCTTTTCGTTTTTTATGGGCACAATGTCCAGCAGACACCAGAAGGCCACACCTAAAGCAAATCAGAAAGATTCATTTAGTGCAAGTATTTGTTTTCCCCAGTTGGTGAACAAAAGGGAAGTCTTCATTGGTTAAGGATCAGCAGCTCTTGAATGAATTTTTGTTTCCATTTCTAAAATCAGGACATCTATGACAGAACGGTCTCTTTATGAGTAATCTAACTCAGAGCAGTACACCTGAGCTTTTTTTTTTAACTTGAATAAGTTTCTCAAAATTGGTCAAAAACTTTACTGCTGCTGCCCCAGAATTACTTGATGTCAAGTAATAGCAAATGATAAAAAGTCACACTTAACATTATACATTTCAATCTGGAGACACAGAGAAAAACAGCTATTAAAAGGGTTTGTTGACATGAATGAATTAAAAGTTCTTTGGCGCTCTGACCCCGGCGGTTGTGTTGTGAAATGCAATGAGCTTGGATGAGCATTTCCGATGCTGATTAGGGATGTCTTCCCCCGTACGCTGATGATGGATGTCGGAGAAGGATGGAAGCCTGGACAGCCAAGAGCATGGAGATGGAGAAGGGGTGGAGGAGAGCTGAGCACGGCTGGAGAGCAGATGCCGCCATGGATGGAGGTCCTTTGAAGCGGGAGCTTGGTTGGTGATTGGCGAAGGAAGACGGGGCATGGACCGATGCCGATAGGCTGACGGCAGATGATGCGGGGATTGGATGATGTAGGTGAGGCTGAAGAGTCTTCCAGCTTGAATTTACGCCAAGGCTTCATTAGTGCAAATATCATAAAAATTCCTTAGAAATATTTCTAACTACAAAATATTTGTGATTTTGATTATAAAAAGCCTCATGGGAGAATTATTTATTAATATTTTAACGGTCAAATGGGTTTTATCAATACATTCTGGCACAACCGGCCCTTTAAGAGCATTCAGATTTTTGATATGGCCCAAAATGAAACTGAGTTTGACACCCCTGTTTTAAAGAATCACACACAAAGTGGCTGAATTAACAGGTTCACAGAGGGAAGGCGTACCTAAAGACCCAAGACATCACCAGGATCTAGTTTGGTCATTAATGTGGAGAAATGATGCTCTGCTGCAACACAGATGTTTTATGTCTCCTGTAGTGCTTCCTGTTTGTTTATGTGTAAGAGAACACTATAGATTGCTGTGTTTGTGCAGAAAATGAAGTTGTGTCAGTCTGACGGCTGCAGCACACAGCATGCGTCACGAACATCTGCTCTGCTGGCTGTGATCTGCTCTGCTTCTCCATTCTCCAACAAGAACTCTTTAATGGTTGGTTTAAATTATTTTAAGGACTTTTAGAAGATTAGAAGAGAAGGCACTTAGCTACACTGGATATTTTGCAACCCATTAGCGCGCCTCACATTTTGAGGCAGCAGGTTTCTGAACATGTATAATCCTGTGTGCCACTCATTGAGGCTTAACACGACTATGGTATATGCTCTCTGCTCATGCATGACACCATGTTTTCAGCTCAAGACTTCACAAAGGATTAGCAAAATGTCAGCAGAAATGGAGTTCAGATCAAGATAGAACAGAAAGCCATTGTTCTGTAGTCAAAAAGCTTGATCAGCAGGCAGAAAACAAGAGGAAACTCTTATTTATACGACATCTTTAATTCCCTTCAGCACTTCTTCCAGTTGCTAATAAGAATCTGATTCTCATTTTCTCCATCATCTGATTGTTTTGTGCTGATAATTATGGATATTCTCTCCAAAGGATCATTGTTAAGAAATCCTGCATTCATAATTCAAACAAACCGTTAAAACGGTCTTGTCTAAAAATAAATGTCCTCTTCATGATGCAGAGAGCAAAAATGAACTCGAACTGTAGCCTCAGTTTCCTGTTCTTATGTGACAGGGGTGGCACCCGGTGTGGTCTTCTGCTGCTGCAGCCCATCCACTTCAAGGTTTGACGTGTTGTGGGTTCAGAGATGCTCTTCTGCACTCTGTGGTTGTTTGAGTTACTGTTGCCGTTCCATCAGCTCGAACCAGTCTGGCCATTCTCCTCTGACATCAACAAGGCATTTGTGCCCACAGAACTGCTGCTCACTGTATATTTTCTCTTTTTCGGACCATTCCCTGAAAACCCTAAAGATGGTTGTGTGTGAAAATCCCAATAGCAGTTTCTGAAATAGTCAGGCCAACAACCACGCCACGTTCAAAGTCACTTAAATCACCTTTCTTCCCCATTCTCATGCGCGGTTTGTGGCCAGTGAGTGTAGATCCCAATAAAGTCTGTCTCTATACAGAATTTAAAAATCTGCATCTCTTTATCCTGTTTCTTTGCACTCACCATTCTTTTTGTAGAAGTGGACTTCAGTCTGGTACTCTTCCCGTCCCTCCAGAGCCTTCTCTATCTGCTGGGCCACGTGTTCGCAGGTGTCAGCGCCGTGAAGGAAGCGGCAGGTGCAGTTCTTCTGCATCACCTCGGTGCGAGTGAAGCCCGTCAGCTCACAGAAGCCATCAGAGCAGTAAACGATGGGGTAGCCGCGGTGGCCCTGGGCATTACCCAACAAGAAATTACTGTCTGTGAAGGGAACATGAGAAAGTAAGGAGGAGTAAGAAGAGAAAACGTTTCTTTATGTTCAACTGGTGTCATTTTGTCTTTTTTTTTTTTTTACCTCTGAGAACCTCTACTTGGAAATTAAAATAGTTCAGGTGAAACGTGTACATACACCAATCACGGGCATGAAGGTCGTATAATTTTGGGCTTATCAATCAGTCAATATGGGGGAAATTTTCTGTCATAATCCAAAAGCACACATTTTCAGTCTGAAAGCAGGATTTCATATCTTTTGTTCTCAAAACTTTTAATATTTTTGCTTACATTTTCACTTTGAAAGCAGGACTTCATGTCTTTCTTCTCAAAACTTGTAACACCTATACTCAAAACTTCTCTTCGTACTCAGACCTGGTCTCTGCTCGGAATCTCTGCTCGCTTACAAAACATGAAACTGCCTTGTGGCAGAGTCGCCTGGCAATCTCTCAGCCAATAGAATGAAAGTGTTGTCCTGGGTGCATTTGTTTCCATCTAGCGGGTGTGATGCCACCCACTGGATGAAGGGAGAAAAAACGACATCAGCTTTCTGCTCCGTAGTACACTAAGCATCCGCCAGCAGTGTGCTACTGATCGCTAACAGCTACTGATTTTAGCTGATTTCACCCAACTAAGGATACATCTATATATACATATAGATCTATCTATATAGTTGTGATGCTTATGCTTATGTATTACTTATAAACTATGAGTGGAAAATCATAACAATTAAAAATAAAGGCATCGGTCTGTGAGTAATTAATCTATAAAATTAAATATCACTGTATAATTTTGTCTCTGTAACTGCAGACATTTCAAAGTGAAAATCTGATGATTTTTTTCTGTTTGCTTTCAGATTACTGAGCCATGTCTGCTGCACAGCACCAGTCCTTTGTTCTGGGATCTCCTCCCAGTCACTCCAGGCTGCTGCCCTCAGATTTGATATTTTTGTTCTGAATATCATAATTTATTCATCTATTCTATGGCTGGAATTTGATATTGTGCTCTCCCACTGCTTGGTTTAAGAATGTGATCGTAATAAACTACAGGACGGTGTTGCTGAGACATTTTGGCCATTTGTCTCAAAGTGTAGACAGTTTATCAATGTCATAATTTTGATTGAATGCTGATATCAAGAATTAAAAGAAGTATTTTTTTTAAAGTCTTGATTCTTAGAGCATTTTCTTAAACTTGACAATTTTCATATCTCTATCCTATATATAAACAAAATCTGGTACATTTCTTTTTGGACTGAAGAACACATTCAGGCTGCTCATTGTTTGAATGTCAACCCACTGGAAAAATATCAACAACTACTTGTGACGTGTCAAACCATGCTGGTAGTTGTCAGAGTGGCTCATAATTACAGTTTAGCCCTTAAAATTGATTTAAAAGCATGTGAATTTTTCAAAAGGGTAAACGAGTAGCAACCAGCTTCTTTTCATGTGGTGACAGGTAATTATTTTTGCATATTTTTGCATAATGCAACTGTGTGTAAACCTTTTAAATGTAAAAGATGGCATGGTTATTTTCATTTACAACTGCAGAGAAGCTTAGAAATCATTTCCCATTACAGCATTTTCACTAATTATTAATCCATTTATTTTACTGGGAAAATGTGGCACGTATTTGAATTTATTTGTATTTAGTCCACCTTGTAGATCCACATTTTATGCAGTTAAAGCTGCAAGCAAGGTTTCCCCAAGTGCCTTCTAAGCCTGGCGGGCCACCAGGCTTTACTTGTGTCCCCACCAGGTTTAACATTGGTTATTTATTTAAGTTTTTTTAAATGTTTGCATTTTTAAGACTTTATAGTTGGTGTTCAGATATTAATCTTCCAGTCTTCCAATAACACATAATTATCAAATGACATTTTCAAATTTTGTGTCA
Organism: Girardinus metallicus; assembly: GCA_903067095.1. NCBI lineage: Eukaryota > Metazoa > Chordata > Actinopteri > Cyprinodontiformes > Poeciliidae > Girardinus > Girardinus metallicus. Next base: position 68,408 of record CAEGAE010025216.1, read on the forward strand.
ACTTTAAACATTTTTTAACTCAAAAAGATGGCGGGCCGCTGGATGAATGACTGCCGAGTGGCCCAACCACCGGGCTTAGCAAGTTTTCAGGTGGAAACCTTGTGCAAGTATTTGACCTATTTTTTATGAAACTAGTTCCAGCTCATTTAGATCAGATGGATGAAGTTGTTTTTTTTGTTGTTGTTTTTTTACAGGAGTTTAGTAAGACAAACCTTCTAAAGCAAATTTATACAATAATAAACCACATTCAAAGAGTAACACTCATATTTATACGCTGATACGAAGATGGATGCCTTTCCAAAAACAAATTTTATCACATTAACCTGATCTGAAGCATTTCATTCGTAGCTTTGGCTGTATGTTTCAGATCTCTGTCTTCCTCTGTCTTCATTATGCCATTTGTTTTCTAGTGTTCATTTAATATCAATAAATAAATTACTAACCAAAGTCACCAAAATTTACTTTTTACAATTTTCTTTTAGGCTTCATTTGTTTTGTAGTGACAAAACAAATATTACCTTTAAAGTTTTTTATACCTATTAATCTGGTAATATAATGTTACAAATTAGACCTGCAAATACATTAATTTTTTTTTTTTTTAAATCAGTGCAGATTTTCTGAATGCCACGCAAAGAGAGAATAATTATTAGCATTGTGAGAGAAAGCCAAAGAAGAAAGCGTATTAAACATCCTCTCTTGTGTTTTCCATGATCCAGAGCTCTAAGCTGCCCATGGGGATGTTTTTATTTATTTATTTATTTTTTCTCTGAGAAGTGACAACCTTTAAGTGTGCAGTGAGCAGCAACTAAACTGTCACTGTGGAATTACAGAAGAAGACAGGCATTAGTGAGATCCATGAACAGGCAGAGGAGATTTCATGCCTCAGCCATTGCTTGCTTTTCTATCCTCCACATTTAAACGTGAATAAAATGTACATTAAAGTCCTGTTTTGTTTGCTGGAGGTGACTGTAAATGTGGGTTTCAGTTTCAAAGGAGGTTTTTGTATGAATGCTACATTGAAAGCACCTCCATCTGACCCCAAAAGTACAGATTAAACATGAAAATAATGGATTCAAAACTCACAGTTGAGCGATAAAGCGTGCCCTGTTTAGTCCGCTTTCACTCTAGAAAGTCCGGTTTGTTTGAAGAGGCGTGAAACTTTGATGTGGACCAAAAAAAAACAAAAAACAAAAGAAACAAGTGAACTCTGCTCTACCTAAAACCTAGCATGAAGCGGACTGTAGCGCAGGGGATTCTGGGTAAATACAAACAAAGCAAACTTAAGAATCCAGCGCTAGCGTGAGAAACGGCTCTCGGTCTTTTACCAGCTACAAAAGACGAATGTTACAACGACTAAAATCTGACTCTACTCCATTTTTGTTTATATTTTGCGAAAGGCTAAATTGCCCTCGTGTCTTCTTCGGAGGTTTTTGAGTAGTTTCCTTCAATGGCTCTTGGCGCAGCGCCGCCAGAGGTGAGGAGGGGAAAAGCTTTTTCAAAGGGCTTGGCTCATTTTACACAGTGCAGTGTGAAAGCAAAACGCAGCAGCTGAAAATGTGACCAATATTGCAACTTTGCAATTCACTGGACAATCGGATGTGTACGGAAGAGGATTAGGGCCACTGAAAAAAATAAAATAAAATCTCAGATTTCTGAGAAAAAAGTCAGGCTTCTGACTGTAATCTCATAATTCTGACTTTTTTTCTCATAATTCTGATTTTATCTTTTCTTTTCAGCGGCCCTAATCCTCTTCTGTAGGTGTAAAATCACCCTGAACGGCTCTATTTATTTTGTCTATTCCCAATTCCTGCCAACATCACTCTGAGCATCAAAAAATAGCACAACTTTTAAGAATAAAGCTGTAATTAAGCTTCAGTTTGCAGAAGACAATAGCAACTCTCTTAATCAGTATTTTTACTTCCAATACTGCAAGTTCAGGATAAGGATTGCCCCAGAAACAATAACTGAATGAGATGTGACCCCAGAAAGACAGGCTGTTAAAGAAGCATGCCCTGTTTTTATGTTCTATAAATTCCTCACACCGCAGCTTAGTGAACCAGCGTGCGCTTGAGAGCAGCCGCATTCATCTCAGCTTTATGTAATGCTTACCTAAGAATAGCTACATCGCTACTCAGCAAGTTAAATTGGGCCTTTTAAACAGGTCAAAAACCGAGGTAGCTATAAATCATCTTGTATCAAAACCACAAGAGTTTTAAAAACTTTTGTGCTGAGTTTGGAGTAATGTGGAGTTCAACGCTTTCCAGACAAGATTAGTCACTGTAGCTTTGACTTTGATTCAAGAAACTTTCATTCAAACAACATTTTTGAATGAGCCCTGAATAAAATCAGCAACCAGTTTCATTGTAAGAAATAACCCAACTCAACTGAACTTCACTTTATTTTTGCTATTTAGTAGAAGAACAATATCTGACTATATAAGCCGTACGTCATGCCGAATAAAACCAATCATTTTTATAGAGCAATTTCTATGCCATCAATCAGATAAGAAAATGTTTTGACAGGAGAACAATCAAGAATGTGATTAGAGGATTTAATAATCAAAAATAACTCACAGATCTGACACACACTGTCAGAACTGTACACACTGGACAGGTCCTCCTGTTATATAAAATTGCTAATTTGCAGACTTGTGTTTTGACATAAAGGATCATCATAGCAAAGAAAGAAAGATAAGCAGAACAATCTCATTGTTAAACGTTTATATAGCATACTTATTTCTCCTCTTGTAGCTCAACTTGAACAAACAAATCCAGTCCTCACATGAACCACTTGATGAACTGTTTCAGCGCGTGCGTCTCATTGTGACAACTCCTCGCTTCTGGATCCATAATCCTCTCAGGGATATTGCTTCGAGTGTCCGCTCAGCTGCACCAGCTTCCTTAATTACACATCTGTGCTGACTTGCAACAACTGTAATCTGACATGATGATGCTACATGCTAGCACGCAGCCTGGAGCGCAAGGATGGAGGATGCAAGTTCCTCTGTGTATAAAAGACAGATGAAAGCCTGTGAAGCTTTGGCCAGCAGCTAATTACCACCCAGTAGCATGTAATCAGCTACTGGGTCAGATCACGGAGAACACAATGATGCAGGGGGAAAAGGTCACCAATAATTACTGATTACAAAGACAATTCACAGAATTTGGAGCGGTACATATGCAAAATCAATGCTAGAGCATGTGTTCTTACACAAATATAATGGTGTCGTTTGGATTTGAGCTCTAAAATCTGGACAACCTGCAGCTATGTGGCAGTTTTATCCCAAGAACGCAGCAAACTGCTTCACACCCACTCACACCTAAATTCACACTCCGATGGAGGCGAAGCTGCCGTCCCAGGTGGAGACCTGAACATTAGAAACAGTTTATTTCTGATTCTTGCTCTAAAGAAACGTACACCAATGTCCGCCTGGGGACTCAACCTTCACATCTTAGCTCTCTATGCCCATTTTAAATGCTTCAAACTTTGCAACGAATTTGTTTTTTCCAGCAGCAACTAACAGGTTCGACTGCTCTCTTCTGTCTGCCTGCTGGGCTTTGGTCTCATTAGAACCCGTTCATCAGCTGTTTAACAATGAGCCTCAGGAAGGTTCAGTCTTCTCCGTCTCCCTCTTTGGTCGCCTTTTAGGGGGAGAATTTAGGAGAAAATAAACCAGCTTCTTATCTTTGCCTGCAGCTGCAGTGTGGTCAGGCCGCTCCGCAGCATGAGAACTGCTGTCAGCGTGAAAACACTGCCGGGTAGGTCGTGCAAAGGAGTTTGGGGATGTGGGAATGGGTGTACAGGAAAAAGGCATGTAGCACATACATCACACAGTTTGTGCAGGAGAAACAGAAGAGGATTTCAGCTTATGAACCCTGGTGAAAAACATATCTACAGCCGAGCATCCTAAAAATTACCTTTGACTTCTGAACTGAACAGGACGCCCTTTGAGATCAGGACACAACAAAATGAAACATACAGATATTAATAATAGCCACTGTGGCAGGTGGAGAACATTTTTAATTTCCAGCCCTGCTTTCCAGCAGAACATCAGGCTACTTCATTTGTTTAATTTAAGGACTGCAGCTTAGTTTAAAGTTGAAAAGGGAAAAAAAAATCACATTTTTTGGCCCCTATTGACTTGACAATTTTTGATCCATGTGACAAAAACTTTGGATTTACGCTCCTGCTGCAAGAGGTTCCAAAAGTGGGTGCAGAGGTCATCATTCCTAAACATGGTTATTCAGTAATGTGCAACCATGTCTGATAAAATCCCAGTAAAAATGCATCAAAGTTTGAGGTGCAACATCAGAAAAGTTCACCTAAAAAAGCTCAAGTGTTGCGGATATTTCTGCGAGGAGGCGCATCATCCAGCCACCTCCACCTGCTGCAAGCTGCAGGCGGCCATGTGAAGAGGGACTGCAGCTGCTCTGTGCACAACGGCACTTGTTTTACGATTCGACGGTCTGAGACAAGAGACCAGCTGCTGCGTGCAAGTCCTTGATTACAAAGCAAGTTCAAGTGCTTTCTCTTTGGGCTGACCATTGTTTTTTCTAAAACACCAAATTGCTGAAGCATCCTCCATGTCAAGTGGCGGGACCTTGTAACCCAGGCAACAAGGAAGAAGCTATTTTGAGCAGCGGGCTTCATGCCACCCCTTGAGGAGCTGCAGCTTTGGGCAAGTTTGAGGACAGCAGCCTCATTTTTTGAGGTTTACCATCTACCACTTGAAATTTAAAGTGTTAAATTATTTAGCAGCAAACATGTAGGGGGAAAAAAAAAAGTTAACTCTCTGATAATGAGTGGTCAGAAAGTTGAAATATAAATGCAGTTTGTGTCCCGTAGCTTTTAGCGGCTCGTGCTCGGCCATCCAAAAGCCGCGGGATTGAAATGCCACAACATGTGAATGGGGATGAGCCCTTTGACACATCAGTACCCCAAATAGCACGACATGTTTCAAGACATTAATGTCAACAACGCTTCAAAGGCAGCACAAGCAACATTTTGCAAATTTAATTTTGGAGTTTTAGCCAGAAATAAATACGAAGAAACACATCACATCGGGAAAAACACTGAACCAAAGAGGTAAAAGTGTTTTTTTTTTTTTCTTTTTTACTGTTTTGTGTTCAGAGGTCAGAGAGGAGATTCATACAGAGAGTCTCTAGAGTTGGCAGAAAGTCCATGGGAAGCTCAAGGACTCTTCAGCGGAGAACATGAAACATGAGGGCACGACCCCCTCATCTTCCAGCTAATCTCTGCGGCGTTTTAAACACAAACTACTGAACACCTTCTTTTAATTCTAGTCAGTATGCAGCACGAAACACCTCATGTGTGCAGCTCAGCTTTAATTGCCGGTATGTCAGAAGGATTTGTGTCCCTAAGTAGAAGTAGACACACACACACAAAAAAACAAAAGCAGCTCTGGCTCCGAGTCACACTTTCATTCAGGCTGGGGCAACCAGCTGAGGGAGGTCAGGCTGACACGTCACACGAACAAACACAGACATGCCAACGGCGTCTGTTTACAATGAGCAACAACCTCCCCGAGGGCACGCGAAAGGTACAAAACAAGAGACGCAAGCCGAGCAGAAATGACAACGCTGCCTAATGGCTGCAGAAACTTTTCTGGAGCTAAATGTGTGAAACTGATGGGTAAAAGGTCGAAAAGGGCGATTTTATGCTTTTTGTCTGACTGTAAAAGTACAACAAAACAAAAACTTTTGTGGCCTTAATCGGCAGATACAGCTCTGGAAAAAATGAAGGAACCACTTAAAATGACCAGTTTCTCTGATTTTACTTTTAATAGATATATGTTGGAGTAAAATGAACGCTGCTCTTTTATTATATGAACTGCTGACAACATATCTCCAAAATCACAAGCAAAAATTTTGGATTCATTTGCTGAAAATGAGAAATGGTACAAAAAACAAAAGAGATGCAGTGCTTTAAGCAAGTTCATACTCATTTAGAAACAACAATACGAATGTTTTAACTCAGGAAGAGTTCAGAAATCAATATTTGGTGGGAAAACCAGGAGGTTTTCAATGGGGTTCAGTCCAGTGGACTCTTAAGTTCAGGAACTCTTTGCACTCACCCAACTGTTAAAAAAATACACCCAAATTAGCAACAACAGCCTAAAAAAAGTCAATCTAATTCAGTTGCAAACTGCTTTTTCAAAATATGCTCTTGCATCTCAAACTGTTTTGCCTTTTGTCTCCTTACATCCACAAATTTCAACGTTAATAATTGTAATAGAACAAAAAGTGATAAATGAACGAAGTGGACGGTTGTAAGTTTGTTTTTTGTTTTTTAACAAATGTGTATAAAAGTCAGTCAGCTACCCTCAGAAGTGTCTTAATTGCCGTATTTTTCGGACTATAAGTCGCTACTTTTCCCAACGCGTTGAACCATGCGGCTTATAACCCGGCGCGGCTTTTCTGTGGATTTTTCTTCAACCAGCAGGGGGCGCTCTTTAGCAGGAAGTGAATCGTTGGAGGTCAAAATTGAAAATCAAAGAAGAAAATGCTGGTTTTCATTTAGAACAAGCACATGAAAAGTAGCAGGCACGACGGAGAAATTTATTCAAACTCATACCCTTCATCATGGAAACAACAAGAAGAAGTTCATATGATGCAGCTTTTAAGTTGAAGGCGATCGATCTGGCAGTACAGATCGAGAGCAGCTGCACGTAAACTCAGTGTGAACGGATCCATGGTTCGGCGTTGGAGACGCAGGGCTGCGTCCTTAATAGCAGATTTATTGTAAAAACCGAGAGCGGCGGAGATACCAGCGGCTTGTAGCCCGGTGCGGCTTATATATGTACGTTTCCAGTTTTTTGTTGTTTTTTTTAACTTTGTGGATGCGGCTTGTAGTGAGGTGCGCTCTATAGTCTGGAAAATACAGTAGTAAGCAGACCAAATCCCCACTGTCGAACATGGTGGTGGAGGCTGCTTTTCTTGAGCAATTACAGAAAATCTGAAGTGAGCTGTTTTAAAAGTGAACGTTATTAAATACAAAGTAATCCTCAGGGAAAAACCTGTTAGAAGCTCCAGAAGACTCAAAGCTGGCCTGTCACGATAACAAATTCTGCTGGACGATAAATGGTTCCAGGAGTTATTGTGATAAACGACAATATTGTTGTTTTGAAACTATTTTTAAGTAAGATAATGGTAATAATGGCATAATAATGCAAGAACACATTCTCAAAGATAAGTAAACGTTTAACACTGGAACTGGAAGACTTTTGAAATATCCCAAATAAATAAATAAAACAACAAATAAAATTAATTTTGAAGTCTTTGTAAACAAAATCATTCTTCAAAAATGGGCTAGTTGAGACCAAAGCACCAAACTGAAGACTTTTATAATCAGCTTTTTTTAGAAAGAGATAAACGATAAATCACGCCAATGGAAATTATTGAGTTTGTTTTAATTTATCATGATTAATTGAGTTATTGATTATTGTGACAGACCTACTCAAGGCTGGGGAACAGTTTTACCAGTAAACTAAGTGTACAGTCAGAGCATATTTCTTGTGTTGAAAAGGTCCTCTTATGAAACTTGCTTTTGTTTTTAGCTCATGTTTATTAGCTGATTTAACTGAATCTTCTTAATTACTTTGTTTTGTTGCTGTGTTTGTCATTTTTTTGGGTTTGTTTTATCCAAACAGGTTTCTCTTTTAAATAAGATCCTGGATCTCAGTCAGAAAAACTGTAAATAAAGGTCAGATAAGAATAAATTTAAAATTACTTTCAGTCTCTTGCTCTGAAAACCTGATACCTGAAAATATTTGAAACTATTTTTATGTTCTAGATAAAATTAGAGTAAAATAGATTCAAGTTTGTGGTTGTGGATGTAGAAGTGGTTTGATGGCATTCTGATGGAAAATGGTTTATAATTAGCTGTCGGTAACATTTAATCATCAAGTTTTTATTTATTGTTTGTGAAGAAGCTGCACTGTAAAACTTTTGAGCTGCATTTAGTTGTGTCAACTATCTTCTACTCTTTAAGTCCAATAAATTTAGCGAGTTTTAGATTTTGAACCTAAATGTGTGAGTTTGTGAAACATAAACTTACATTAATGAGTTTTGTTAACTTTTTTAAAATTAATTTCGTCAGTTTTTAGGTTAGCACTTAAAAAAGCTGAAAGAAGAAAAAGGCAGGAGTGGGAACTATTTCCCAGAATGCTTAGCAGCATGTTTTTGTATCCTGAGATGGAAGTTTGTTACATTTAAGGCAAATATTTATTTTAAGTTTGCAAAGCGTGAGGATAATTTAGCATCACGCTAAATGTTTTTGAGCAGAATTAATTGTGATGCTTAATAAAATTCATTATCAGGTCAGAAAGTTTGTTCATGCAATTTGAAACAAGAATTTAAATTACTTTAAAGTAAAATAAGCTGATATTGTGAGCAAAATTAATAGAGAAATGTGTTTTTTTTTTTCTTTCACATTGTGAAATATTCATTTGGTATAAATTGCAGCAAACATTGTTAAAAAAAACAATGTTTAGACAACTTGTTGCTTGTTAAATCAACATTTCTGAGTTAAAACCAAAAGAAATGTCTTGGTGACTTAAAATTGCATTTTCAAGGCTGCAGGTGGACTTTAATTTCCAACTTAAACCACCTTCAATTGTACTTACGGGTGCCATCGAAGCGCGTGGCGATGGTGTCCAGAAAGGTGTTCTGTGGGGCCAGGAGCCCCTTCATCACAGGCATCTCGACCCAGATGTGGGGCAGCCAGCAGGTGGCTGGACGTCACACCATCCCAGAAGTGCGGCAGGGTGGCTGTCTGCGAAGTCTCAGCAGGTGCAGGAGGTACTGAAGAGGACAATCCAACGCCGGACGCAGGGATCCATTTTTACAGTAAATGCGACCACCTTCCTCCCCGGGAGACAGCAGTACATCCTGAAATAGACCGCGATAGCTCAATCCGACAATGCAGAGATCTGCTCAGTCACAAAAACATTAAAAGTCCAGACCCAAAGTACTTTGTGGCTGAAGTTATCCTGTAACCATTTTCCATTCATTCGAGCCCCATAAACGTGCCTCTACACCTCTGCCATCCCTCAGCTTGAGGATCTGTAGGGATGCTGTGACAGAGTAGTTGCATCTTCTTGAGCTTTCGCCTCTCCGTCTCTTCCCCCCATCCACTCCTGTGCAGCAGCAGCCAATGAGACGCAGCCCTCTCTCTGTGGGGACCTGTTCTCATCGGATCAGGGAGCGAGACGAGGGAGGGAAACCAGGCAGGGAGGGAGGGAGGATCCTTTTTTTGGGAGCATCTGACAGCACCATTACACCCCACAGTGCTACTATCAGCACATGGCTTTTGTGTGTTGGGAAAGATGGATTACCTGCGTGTCTGTCAGTGGAGGCTATTGTTCCGAGCTGGACTGTGTGCTGCTTTGGTCGTTTTAGTTATGTGTGGGGACGTTACTTTAGATTTATTTCCCTACGTGTTGGTGGGACTGTGAAGACGACAAATGCTCTATCAGCGTTCCTGTGGGAGAATTAAAGCATGGGATAAACTGTGCTAAGAGTGGATTTACAAGATAAGCCTGGAAATGTTTTTAAGAGGACTCAACTCATAAAGCAGTGTATTACTTTCTTTCACACATCTAAACAGCAAAATAAACGCCCCTGAAAGGATTGTTCTAAGAATAGATTTCACTTTCAGAGAATTTGGTGCTCATTAAAGTGGCGCTCAACAGAGAAAGATGACCCCTAAGGATTAGGTCAATTAATGTAATTGTCATTAAATATTAAATTTTGTGAGTGGCATCAGGAAACCTGATGAACGAGGGTCGTGTACAATGACACTGAGCGGCAAAATGTAGCAACATTGTGCAAAAATCCAACAACAGAAGGAGGGGAAAAAAAGTAAAAATACTTTGGGAGGAAAATGTTACGCAACGAAAAAACAAGATGGCTGCAAAAGCGCAAACAGAACAGTTCAGCTAAAAATTATTCACCTTTAAAAGTACTTTTATTTCACCAAAAAGTTTGTATGTGGTAGAAAATGAGATGGGCATCTCCCAAAATGTCATAAAATGGAGATTTCATTTAAAAAATACAGCTCTGGAAAAAAAAAAAGCGATCACTTAAAATGATCGGTTTCTCTATTATTCTTTTATTCTGTGAACTACTGTGACATGTCTCTGAAATTCAAAGCAAAAATTTTGTATTTATTTGCAGAAAATAAGAAATGGTCAAAATAATGAAAAAGATGCAGAGCTTCCAGACCTCAAATAATGCAAAGAAAACAAGTTCATATTCATTTAGAAACAACAATACTATTGTTTTAACTCAGAAATCAATATTTGGTGGAAAAACCGTGAAGTTTCAATGGGGTTCATGTTATGTTTTTATTGACATTTTTATAAAAAATTATATTTTGAAAATAATATATTTCCTTCTCTATATGCAACAGAAAATTCAGCAATGAAATCCTTGTTATAATCTCATATTTCAACCGGTAACTTTATGATTTATGTTTAGTTATGAGCACAATCCTCTGTGCCAACACCCTAATCTTTGGCTTCTCTCACTGTTTTTCACGTTTCCAGAAATTATCGCGTTATGTCAAAGTGTCAAAAGAGCGCTCTTCCAAGCAACATTTCAAACTGACAATTCATCATTTTGTACCACCTTTGACAGTCGGCGATGCAAAGTATTTTTCTTTAACGTAATTATAGTCTGCTACCTTAAAAAGTAGGTTATAAAACTTCAGAAAATAATGTCTCAAATCAATTTCTGTTTCGTCAGAGGTCGCAATATATCATATTTCATAAGGATGAATTGACCAAAACAGGGATCAGAACCACAATCAGTGGTAACCGTCATTATTTTTCCTATTTACACATATAATTTGCATTTTATCTTCATAAGTCATTAAAAAAACTTACAATCAAGACCAGTGGAGCCCAAGCTGCTGTCCTGAAACTTTTGAACGCATTCTTTTCCAACACTTCTCAATCAAATGGATGAATTCCCTCATCAAAATTTCTTTCAGCTCTGCAGAGGCCTGGTAGGAAACCATTCATTGGATTCAGGTGTGTTGGAGAAGGTAGCTCTCATGGCTGGAGTTGAGCAACACTGATCAAGATAGAGGGTCCTGAGCAGGAATAAGAAACAGTGGTATCCTCCAAAAGGGAACCACTCCAAAATTACTTTCCTTTTGGAGCCACTTTAACCCTCTCATGCTTTAATTATGATCTTTTATGTCAGAATTTGTTTCCAAAGTGTTTTTGATTGTCTTTATGCATAATTTTTTTTTTTTCAATTAAGTAATTTTCTCCAAAATTGCTCTTTCGGGGTTACTTGATGTCACAATATTTTTTTTTTACCTTCAAGAGTCCTCCACAGTAGAAGGAGAGACTGGATATTGCTTTTTCATTTGTCTGCCATATTGGATTTAACAAAATATTCTTGCACTTGCAGTGGATGGCCAGTAGTTGGCAGTGCATTGTATGATCTACTAGTGTCCAGTGGTCTGTGTGCATTTATAACATAAAAATCCACAAGAAACACAAGAAAATGGCTTTTAGATGTCCACTGCAGTGACCGCTACGCATGAAAGGTTAAGCATTCAGCATGCCGAGGTGAGTGAATCATCATTAGTGTTCATGGAGTGTCTGCATAGAACAGCATCTGAGTAAGTATTATTATCACCAGTTCATCAAATAAATGGTTTCTCAAAGTTGTGAAGCGTTTTTTTGGTCTGATTTAGCTGGAGAATCCACAATACGCTGCAGTATCAAATGTCTTGACAGGAAATGCTAGACTGTCAAGTTACTAACAGTCACATATCTTCATAGAGTGACTGTTAAACTTTTCAAAAGTGTTGCTTTACAAACTATCCTAAATTTTGAATAAAGAAAAACTCCCAAAAAACTCACCCAACTAGAAACAGGAGACGGTGAAAGTAAAAGGCCACCTTGCAGACGGTTAAGGCATTCTTCCCCTCTTTGTGGATCCTATTCAGGACTTGGCAGCGATTCACTGCGCTCTATTTTTAATGATCTCTCATTGTCCTGTCTGCTTGTAGCTTATCCATCTCTGCTTGTTGCTAATAAAGAGGCTAATCCATTAAATATGCTCACTATCGGTTCTGTGGTCTAGCATGACTGAGTGATGCACAAAAGGTCAGGTGCAACACAATGCCAGCTACATTACTGTGTTGTGTCCACAAACACAGCAGATGTAACTTTTTACCCACAAGAAAAAGTCCATGATGGAGCGTTTGGAGAAGCTAAAACATTTTATCCAACGCTGATTCAGTTCAATTCAATTTATTTACTAGAGTTTAGGGTTTTTTGGCTCTGGAAAAAAAACAAGAGACCACAGCAAGATTATCAGTTTCTCTGATTTTACTTTTTATCAGTATATGTTTGAATAAAATGAACATTGTTCTTTTATTCTATGAACTACTGACAACATGTCTCTGAAACGCCAAGCAGAAATTTTGTATTTATTAGCAGAAAATGAGAAATAGTCAACATAATCATTCCAGATTCCAAATAATGCAAAGAAAACAAGTTCAGTTTCATTTAGGAACAACAATACTGATGTTTTAACTGAGGAAGAGTTCAGAAATTAATATTTGGTGGAATAACCAGGAGGTTTTCAATGCTGTTCAGTGCAGTGGGCTGCATTTTGGTCACTCCTCCAATGAAGTCGGCATCACTCAATTACTATCTTTAAGAAGGTTTTGTTTTTCTTAGTGTCCCATTTAGAGTGATTCAGAGTGAGAAGAAACAGCTGTGATGTGCTAACCTCCAACTGACTTTCTTTGGAAGAACAGCTGCTGGAGTCGAAGCCAACAATCCAGAGAAATGAAGGTGATCTGGTGACTTTCAACCCTATTTTTTCCTCTTCCAAACTTTCCCGCTCAAATTAACTACAAGAACGTACAAGGTAAAACTTTATGTGAAGCGTAGAGTGTGCTTAAGACTGGCATGACTCTATATGTCATGTTATGTCATCATAAACATGACATAACACCTTTTAAGAATATGAAGTAGTTATGAATGTTTATGACTGTTGTCGCGAAGTGTCATTCGGTAAATAGTGGCACTTCTTTTAACGCAAAGTTGCTTTCAAAGTCCATTAAAAGTGCCAATTTTCCATTAAAATTGTCATTATTTACCAAATAATGCAAAGTTGGTTAAACTCTAAGTCTCGAAACTCTTTAAACTCCCGAGAGAGCACTGGACTTATGCTAACCCTGAACGTGTCGGTGATGACGCAGCCAAATTTCCAGTACCGTAATTCCGCCACACTTTGCGCTATCTTAAATATTCCAACGGTTTCTGAAAGGCGAGACGTTGCGCTTTCTAGTCGATATCGGGTTATTACGGTAATTTCACACCCGACGTAGCAGGGAGTGAAATTAAACTGAGGGACTCTTTCAAATTGCGAAAATAACTCCTAGATATCGAAAGCAATTCATCTATAACAACAATTCATCTGGTTGTTATAGATGAATTGGCTATATA
>CAEGAE010025223.1:0-11215 GCA_903067095.1 Girardinus metallicus
TCATGTTTTTGGACTGTGGGAGGAAGCCGGAGTACCCGGAGAGAACCCACGCATACACAGGGAGAACATGCAAACTCTGTGCAGAAAGACCCCGGGCCGGGAATCGAACCCAGAACCTTCTTGCTGCAAGGCAACAGCTCTACCAACTGCGCCACTGTGCGGCCCCATCGGAGTCATATGAAAGGGAAATCGGTTTTGTGGAGACTTTGTCACGCTGATGTCCTGGTTGTCAAGCTCACCGCACAGATTGGTCGCGCAGCCAGCCAGCGTCACATTGGTGCAGGCCTTTCTCAAAGGCTGCGTACAGCTGCTGAGGGCTGGCGATAACTGCTCCGATGGTCCGGCAAGCCAGCTCAGCCTCCAAAAAGGTCAGAGTGTAACGACCAGTGATGGGTCGGTAGTGAAACACCACACCTGGGACAGAAGGAGGAAGAAAATGGCGTCTGAGAGGACTGTTTTATCCGTACGAACATTCAAGTCAAGTGAATTGATTTGTTACAAGCCTTAGAAACCTCAGTAATCTAGCTTCAGGATGTAAGGTAGTTTAAAAACATCGTTGAAATAACAGGTAGCCAGTTGACTGACAGATATAAAAAAATCTTAAAAGGCAGTAGTTTTGCAAATGGACTGAACTTACATAGCACTTTTTCCAATCATTTTTGACCACTCAAAGAGCTTTACACTAGAGTCACATTCACCCAAGAGAACATCAACATGAGGAAGCAGGAATTGAACCTATAACCTTCCGATCACAAGACAACTACTCTTCCCACAGAGCCACAGTCGCCTTTGCAGAAGGCAGCGAATGCAAAGAAGCCAGAAGCAGAGAAATGTAGTCTTGCTTGTGTGTGCCAGTTAAAAGTTGAGCTGCAGCCTTTTGGACCAACTGCAGTTGGCCAGTCTGTATCTCTCCTTTGCCAATATAAAGACAACTGCAATAGCCCAGGTGGGATGTAATGAATGCATATGGAGCTGAAAGTATGGAGTTTTTCTTTTTCCAAGGTCACTAAAAGACAGAAACTCTTTTGCTGCCATTATTGACTGAAAAAAGTCGACTCTCAGGACAAAATTGACCTGTTTGTTAAAGCTTAAGTTGTTATGTAGAGTTACTCCCAGGGTTTCTGGTAGAAGATGTTACCTCATTTCTAATTTCTAAAAGACTTTGAAATTACATTTCAAAGTCTTGAAATGTAATTTATTTATATGATGACAAAAGGTAAAATTGATCCAAACTGTACTCTGGTGCAATCAAAGTCAGTTGATTCTGTAATTCCAGTTGGTAGAAAAAATTTTTTAAGGTTGAGCCCATTGCTTTGTCTTTGACCATCCCAAGCAAAAATGGAAAGGAGCCACTCTCTTTTAACAGGAAAAAAATCTCCAGCAGAACCAGGCTCAGTAGGACCAACCATGTACCACAACCAATTAGCGACTGAGACAGAGGAAATACATAGAAGCACTGGTTTTATGGTATTAGGGAAGAAGTTTTTAAAAGAATTACTTGCAGCAATACTCTTAGTGGTTTCAGCTGGGAGAAAAGTGATTAGATCAAGAATGTCTACAGTTGGTAATGTCATTCTTAGGAGTTTATTAGTCCCCATTATCAAAAGTTCAACAGTTTTGATCTAACCTAATAACTTCTTGTCATCCAGTAAATCGTCCAAAGCAGAGAAAGCTGCCATATTCCCAGTGCTATTATTACAAATTTAAGTATGACAGCAGTTGAGGATGGAAGCCAGGTGTCCTATTCTCAGAATCATAAATTATGCTTTTGGTTATATGCCCTACATACATTGTAGGACATTAGAAGCACAGAAGTCATTAGGCTACAGCTGCTGACCTATATTGAGGATGTCTCTGTTCTCTCTTGGGACACTTCCCTCTTTGCGGTACTACATCCTTCATTACAGTCGACCCAATGAAGCTTTTCTATAAAACTTCCTTAGATCAGCATGTGCCCTGGTTTTGCACAGTTATGTCAGTAAATATCTTGCAAAACAAAGATGTTCCAAACATTGTTTCCATTCATTCATAGAAAGTTACCTGTGGGACCCATGGTCACATCTTCACTGGACAGATGTGGCAATGGGGAGAGAGTTACTACTCCTCCAGACTTGCTCTCTTCAGTCCCTTGTGGAGGCGTTGGGGTTGGGAGGGGCACAGCGCTAGACGCAAACTGGATGACTGGGAAGGGTGTGGTCCTACCAGGCACTTCATCATCTGAGGAGTCAGGATAGTGAGATATTTACACTTTTAGAATACAACAAGACATACTGCTCATTAGAAAAGACATCAAACACTCCAGAAATTAGATATTATTTATATTTAAGCCTCTTGACTCTTTTGAAAATCCAAAGTTGTTCTCAAAGAATCACCAACCTTGGAAGCAGACCGCATCGTAACGAGAGTCTGGGTAGGGGTATCCAGTTTGGTTGGGGAACAAGTAGACTGTTCTTACTCCAACAAGCCCCCCTCCACATTGAGGCCTGGGGATGTTGATTGGGTAGCGTACACTCCTGTCTGCCAGCCAGCCAGCATTACAGACATCCATGCCATTCTTCCAGGCAAGGTATAGCTCTCCAGTGGTGGCCAGCCTCGCTCCCAGTTTGACACACTGGTCTTGCGCTTCATAGAAGCTAAATTTGTCAACAGACATGGAGTAGAAGACCTTGCCTGGTTGGAGAAAGAGCGTTGAGAAATAAGATGAAAACACGCCTTTGTTTTTAGATTGAAAAGTTCAATGATTGCACCTGTTTGTTAAGAATACCTGACTTCTTCTCAGCAAAGCAGTACACATCATAAGTTTCATTGACATCTCTAACACCGTAGGTCCTCACTCCAGGAAAGTTTTCCTTATCTCCAAAGCAAGGTTCCCGAGGCTCATGAATAGGGTACCTGGAGAGAACAGAAATTTTGGTCACCCTGATGGTTTGAGGTAACGTGCTAAACATTTTTTTTTTTTTACCGATCATTAACGCGCCGAATAGAGACAAATATGACTTTGTGGGCCTTCTGAAAGCAGATTGTTGTACAAGTCTCTCAAACTCTGGTAATAGTTAGTGTACCTCACAGTTTGATCTGAAAGCCACCCTGCATCACACTGGTGGTATCCATCATCGTAAGCGGCTTGGAGTTGTGCGGGAGTTGCAATGGTGGCACTGTTCTGTATACAGGCCTCTTTGGCTTTTTCAAATGTTAGAGTGTAGCGGGTGGAGATGGCACGATAGTGGAATACAATGCCTGTAAAGAAATAGAGAGTCAATGTCAAAATTTCTGGTAAACCCTCCCATGACACATGGTTTCTCCAACTAATTGTTTCACTCTTCCTTATCAACCACCAACTGCTGTTTCTAGAAGCAGTGTGTCGAAGAATACAGGGGTGATCAATGAAACTATATGCTCTACTGAACAAAGTTGTATAAATTTGAAGCATACCTTGAACCTGGATGTCTACAAAGTCAGAGTGGTCCTCAATACCATGGGTCACTTCGCAGCGATAGGTACCAGAGTCTTTGGACCTCAGTTCAGTTATCTCAATGGTAGCATCAGTAGGAACCAGCGGGTAGCCAACCAATGTCACCCTGTCCAGATACTCTGTCTCTACATAAACCTTCCCCTCCGATGCTACCAGGATTGGGCTAACTTTCTCCTTGGTGATGTAGGTCCACTTGATTCTGTGAGCTAGCGGGGCGATGGTGGGTGCTCCTGGGTCATTCACAGTGCTTCCTTGGAAGTAGCATGGCACAGCTACCTTTCCTCCCAGCAGTGGACGGAGAGGCAACTCAACAGGGATGCTGACATGCAATGAGCCAACTATATCTGCGGTAAAAATAAATAGATGATGCATTTTGTGCAGCGATCAGGACTGCAGTCAGATGTACTATAAAAAGTTTGTGTTAGGGAAAAATAGGGAGAAAAATGTCAATGATGCTAGTGGCCATGTGAAGTTATATTTCTTTAAATCAGGGGTGTCAAACTCCAGTCCTCAAAGGCCGGTGTCCTGCAACTTTTAGATGTGCCTCTGCTGCACCACCTGAATAGAATAACTAGGTCATTAGCAAGGCTCTGGAGAACTGATCTACACAAGGAGGAGGTGATTAAGCCATTTCATTCCAGTGTTTTGTACCTGTGGCACATCTAAAAACTGTAGGACAGTGACCCTAGAGGACTGGAGTTTGACACCTGTGCTTTCAATATAAAGAGGCATTTTTAAAAATCTTAGCAATTCAACACAGCCGTGTTGAATATACAATATATATATAATATATTATTATATAATATATTTATATAATATATAATTATATAATATATTATTATATTATTTACAGAGTAAAAAGTTAACAGTTACAAAAACCTTCTTGAGAGTTTGTTGCATAGCCTTGGTCTTAGAATATGTAAAACCTGTCCAAATAATTTTGATAGACTAATACATAACGCTACTTTATGTGCTAACCACTATTAAAGAGCAAAGTCGACCACCAGCATTTGATGGAAATGTGAACTATAAAAAATATTTTCACTAAGAAATTAAAATCTTCCCAAACAAGAAAATAACACAAAGTATTCATTTATTAATAATGTTTTTTTTAATTTTCATTTCCATTTGTTAGTAATGCCCTCAAACAATTAACAACATTTAGAAAATAAATATACTAGGACACATCCATACATTATACAGCGACTTTTGGAAAAGGATTATGTGTCCCTTTGTCGCTCATAGGACAACGATCAATGATTTACCGACACGTTTTCTATAAGAATCAGACTACATTGTTCATTTCATCAAAATTTTGTATGTCTGTTTTATTATTGAACATATAGATATAGAAGTGAACATTTTACAATGCAATTACTGTTTCGCATTTAATTTAAAAGGAGATTATTGTTTGTGTCCTGCGAGTTTATTCAACTGATTTTGTATGACAGAATCATACATGGCGAAACCCCACCGGACTAGGTTGAGGTTCTATTGCTTATTGAAAATTTTGTCTTTAGAAAAATAATGCCAACTAATTGTATCTTAATCAAATTAGAATTTTGGTTTGGTGAAAAGGCTGATCTCACAAAGACATAAACACTTCATCCCTTCAGCTGTCTAGCACAATAACATGCATTGTCCATAGATAGAATATTGTGTTTTCTCACCATTAGGGTCTTTCTGTATCGTTGTTGCCAAGATTATGGGCAAAGACACACAGAGCAGAAGGAGGGTTGTCATTTTCACCTGACAAATACAAAAATACACAATAATGATTATCTGCATGTTTATCAAAATGGACAAAAAAAAAGATTCAGCATGTATAAAGTTTCCATATATACTACCTGTTATTTTCTCCTCTTAGTTATCGAGGTAAAAATTTATGTTAAATTAATGTACAAACTTTAAGGATAGGTTTTTTTTTTGCCTCTGTCTTCCCAGCTGCTGTGCTCAGATATTAAAATCCTTTTGATCCAGAATACTGTACAGTGTGTTTGGATATTGCTTCAGGCTAATTCGGCAAAATGGAAATAAAATGTCAAGTGGTGTTTGGTATGGAATGAATGTCCCTTTTTGTGTGTCTGAACATAGGAAAATGCATACACAGTATAAAAGGACACATGGCCTTTATTTCCTCAGGCTGGCATGAAATCAGAGTAAACTTTTCCTGCTCTGGGTCAGTTATAATAACCAACTACTTCAACTTGCTGAAAGTCAAAATGACAAGAGAGGTATTTTATTACTTTCTTCAAAGTCACATGTTTTCTCAGAAATTTGGTAAATTGCTTTTTAAACTGAATGACCTTTGGGATCATCCTTCCAGAACCTACTCACAATAGTTTAAAGTTGTGTTTTTTTGCCTCTAGTGGCCTTTATTTGAAAGTGGGTAATGAGAGAGAAAGGAGACAAAGGTCACCAGGCCAGGAATCGAACCTGCGACTGCTGCGTCAAGGACTAAGGCCTTATGTAGGCTGTGCTTAACCCCTGCGCCGCCACAGCACACCTTCTCATAATAGCTTACTGGAATTTCGGGTGGTTCCTCCTGACAGAGCTGGTCTATTTGAGTCATGTTTGTGACTCGCCTTGCTCTCACACACCCTTTAACTTTGCTTGTTCATTTCTACAGGAGATCAGAGCTTTGTGGTCCTGCAGCCACTTTTAGCCATATTGGCCATGTACTTTGGTTCAAGGTGAGTTTAGGAGACCCATTTTCACCTGAGCTTCTATTTCATGGCTGATGTCCTGACATATTGCTTTAGTATTTCCACATCAAGTCATTTCATAATGTTGGACAAAGGATGCTGTACTTCAAAGCTCACCTGATATTTTCAGGCTTAAAGTGATCCCACGTAGGGTCATTGTTTCCTGGAGACTACGAGCTACGATTGGAGGGTTGAGGATGATTTATATGCCTGTTCCGAAGCTCCTGGGTCTCCGTGTGATTTTTGTTTCACACTTTTTTTTAATTTTCAAAAGATAAAATAACAAACACAACACAGGGCTGTGTAGTTACGGTACATGCTAAATCGTGAAGAGCTTGAAGAATTTTTTTTTTTTTTTTAAATCAAACGCATTTCATTTGTTGAAAATTGTACAAAAAATAATTAACAGTGAAAAAATGTTTTTTAGATTGATTTGTTTTTTTTCTTTTGTTTCCTACCTAATTAGCAAAATAAGCTAGCATGTTATGAAGAATTAGCGCATTAGCGTGTTGCTCTACAATGGCTATGCTAATATCATCAATTGAAGGGACTGTGTTTGGTGGGAAGTTCCTGATGTCTTGCTTTTGTGTACCTTTTCATTTAAAACTCAGTGGTCTGTTTTAAATCGACACTGAAAAAGACTCCTGCTCCTACTGAATTTATCATTCCCATCGTCGGTTTTTATTGGAGGTGTTACAAAAATCCGACAACCCGGCCGCCAGCTGACGCCTCAGTGAACCTCTGTGTCACAGCCTTTCGTCTGCCAACGCCCGCTCAGCACACAGCTTATTTCTCACAACTTTCCACAGCTCTGACGCGCACCACACTCAGACATATTAAAACCGCCGAAGGTCTCAACTGAACCATCATTGTGCCGCATTCAGAGGCCTGCAGAAGGCTCCCCAGTTCACCGACAGGCTCAGAGAGACGTGTAAAAACCAACGAACCTGAAGCTAGCATTCAAATAGCGTAGACGGTCATAGCGACCTGCCAGGGCTCATAATACGTTAATGCCGTCATATATATTCAAGTGCATGACATTTAGCATGAGTAAGTGTGTGTATCTGGGCATTCTAAAAGTTCAACGGATGAAGCACATCCGGTGGAGCAGGACGAATATTTGCCAAAGAGGGACTGCTGGCTGAGTTTGGCCAAGAACTCTAAATACCATTCTGCATAAGACAGATATATTAAGGAATCCACCATGAAATGATCTCACAGTTTCGCTTTTTAAACAGATAATGACTATTACATGTGTGACACATAAAGTCTCACAAATATTTAGGAATGTTTGATATTCTTCCCATGCCTGGAGGCATTTGGCTCACTTGACTACTTTGCAGTTACAATCTGTGTCTTACCAATGTAAGATGAGTCTTTCAGCGTTTTTTTTTTTTTTTTTTTTTTTTTATTGAACTGATATTGAAGTCTTGTCTCGGTGTCCCAATTGGGCCATACGCGCTTTGACATAAAACATTCTACTGTAGCTCAGGTTTAGTTTTTCCAATTGAATTCATTTTTAAAAAATAATTTAATTTCCCCTTGGATTTATAAATTAAGGTTCTCTGCAGTTTTTCCACTGATTTTATTTCACAATTGACTTGCGAAGAGGCAAAGGATCCACACAGTGTGACGGTGCCACCATCACTATGGGGATGGTGTGTTCAGGGTAAAGTGCAGTGTTAGCTTTTCTGTTGTCATGGCATCAGCCTTCCAGACCCCCCGCACGTATTCTGGTTCTGGTCGGCTCTGCACCCGCAGAACCAGAACCAAACACGGAGAAGCAGGTTTCAGCTTCTGTTGTTCTTCTAATCTGGAACAAACTTCCATAAAACTGCAGAAACACTGAGTTCCTGAAATCATGGCTAAAAAAACCCCATTTGTTTAGAGTTGGTAGTGGAATCAAAGGCAAAATTGATCAGTATATTTGATAAATATGTGCTTGATGATGGCATTTGACATAATGTTTATTGGTGTTTACTGTATTGTATCTTTACAAGCACTTTGAAATGCGTTGTTGCTGAAATGTGGGATACAGATAAACCGGACTTGACTGATCTCTTCTGGGAATCTGACAAAATTTTAAGAGAGCTTAAATAATATTTATGCCTATTAACAGACTTTAAAATCAACACAGTTTCATTTTGAAAGAATTTGAAATTCTTCACATCACCAATCATGGAGAAACTACTGTGATGTCAATACTTTTAATACATAATAATTTGTGCAAGTTCCTGTGCATAAAATGCAACATACAATACATCATAATTTGCA
Source organism: Girardinus metallicus (assembly GCA_903067095.1). Classification (NCBI taxonomy): domain Eukaryota; kingdom Metazoa; phylum Chordata; class Actinopteri; order Cyprinodontiformes; family Poeciliidae; genus Girardinus; species Girardinus metallicus. The sequence continues at coordinate 8,452 of CAEGAE010025223.1, forward strand.
TTTCCATTGACCACATAAATGGTCAATGGAAATTATTTGGAAAATAAATTTACTTAAGGGAAACACATCAGTTTTGAAAAAAAAGTTCTGTTTTATGTTTTTTTTTTAAGTTTTAACTCTATCATGAGGCAGGTTTTCTTTTTTGGTGGCATCGAAATTGGAATTGGTTTATTGCAAGACGGCAATGGAAACACTTGTTTCCCCCGCATCCCACAAGTCACACGATCAACAGCCGGATGTTGCCACTGGCGCAAACCACGAAGAAGAAGACGACAGGAAGTGGTATGAGGATGATGGCAGCCAGCCTGTTTTATTAACGATTTCTCGGTGAGCAAACTTATTCACCTGTGATTTTAATTGCGTTTCTTATATAATGGAATCATCGCAATTCCGAAACGTGTTTTTTCGACATTAGTGGAACATCGACAAACTTGGGTCAACGTGCGCTTCCCACATTTTGTAGCCAACTCAGCAAAAACTTTCGCCTCGTTATCTTTGCAACATGAGATTTACCAGATTTCATGCTGCGCATTGAACGCAACATTTTAACTGAGAGCACTCCAGCTTCTGGGCGCTAGTCTCCCCAGCAGGTCAGGTCAAGCCAATCAGCTGCCGCTCCACACTGCGCCCATTCAGCCGCGCGTGGTGGCTGCTGCTCCCCAGGTTTGCCACGGTGGTATGTTCTGTTCCCGACCCACCTGGAGGGCAGCATAAGGCTCCGGTCTGTTCCAGGAGGGAACGGTCGGTGGGGCTGAAAGGGGCGGGGCCTCGGGATGGCGCGACCCTGCCAAGGTAAACACAAGGCGGGCATCCAGGGACCCACCCCACCCCTGTCCACCCACTCTCCTCTCGCCCAGCAGCAGAACAGAGCTGACATTGATATGCGCGCGCACAAGGAAACACAGAGCGGCACTCATGGCTCGTCGAGGGGATGTGAAGGATCTCACGTCTGAAGCCTCTGGTTTTAAGAAAAACGCCTGGAAGTGTTTGAGCACACGCAGGGGCCACCGACGCGTACTGTACAAGCTGTGTTTGGGAGCACACACAGACTGTTGTACAGTGGGATGGGCGGAAAGCAAACGCCTCGCGCTCGCACCAACCCACCCGTAGGTGTGTTACGGTACATGACGGCGTCAGAGATCGGCGGCTCCCCGAACGCGCCGCACGGAGTGTCACTTTACAAAGTAAAGAGTGTAATCTGAGGAACACCAAACAGTAAAGGCATTTTGGCTTCAACCGAACCTCTGTCAACTCAAGAGTTAATATCTGGAAATTACAATTCACAGCGCGTGCGCGTCTAGTTTAACGTGACCATGGCGACGGGATGTCGCTCAATGCCAGTTCTTTTTTTTTTTTTCCAGCATTTCCGAAAAATAAATAAGACAGTGATCAAATCTGTGAGCTCTAGTCATCATCCATGACATGGATGATGACTAGAGACTCAATACAGGAAAATGAAGACAGGGGAAAAGGCTAGAAAACATCTTTAAGACACTTTGATGGCAGTATAAGGCTCCGGTCTTTAAGATGCACATAAATGCTAATAATTTAGGTGTTTCTAGTTAGATTTTAATGGAAAAATCTCAGAAATATATCGACATCCTTCTCTGAACTCAATGGAAAAATATTCTAATAACATTTAATAAGCATTTTTGCCTGTTTCCACTGATATTTTTGATGATTTACATTTGGAGCTCCACGTTTTCCAGGTTTGGACGCTTCCTTGACATCCCTTAATAGATTTTCCGTCAGCTTCAAGTCAAAACATTAACATCACATCCAATCAGAAGCAGTGTTGGTAAAATTCAAAGATTATTTTAAACCTACATTGACCAGGGCTATGAAGAACTTTTAACGTACTGAGAATGAGGCGATGCTTGAAATAGAAACCCTTTATGAAAATAGTGACAAGTTTAAACTAATGACTAAACATTGATTATAGATTAAAAGTTGCCTCTTCACAGAAACTCTGGAGGCACCGAAAAAAAAAAAATCCTTTAAAAACGGCAAACTCTTCAAAACCAACTCACCGTTTGTATTCGATATTAAGAATCAAACTTATGAGTGAAAACAATTCCTAAATAATCTCCCGAAGAGTCACGAAAGCATCTTCCAGAACCTCATCCACATATTCCAGTGTGTTGGACTGGAAAACGTACCGTATATTCTGCCGTTGCTCCCAGTGCCGGTGACTCCAGGGGCCTCTCACTCCTGCCTGTGTAGGAGGACAGAAAGAAGCTCTATGCAGCTACCACACATTTAGATGCTGGGAGGAGAGGGAGGGAGAGAACGGGAGGCGAGGAGGAGGGGAGCAGGGGGGTAGTCCGCAGCCACTTAGTGAGGTCATGCAAACTGACCCGAATTTCAGGGCGGGAAACAAAAAAAAAAAAGAAGAAATAAAAAGAGCAGCCGAAGAAGAAGTTTTAAACACACACATGCTGGAGTGGGTTCAGGCTGCGATGGGGATGTCATCAGGTTGATAAGGTTCTAATAAACACAGTTCCACACAATTTGACTTTAGATTCCGCAGCATCTGAATGACAAATTAATTTTGTGGAGATTTTAATTGAGATCTGAATACTATAATTTTTCTTCATCGCCCTGAGACGAAACGGAAACAGCTTTAACAGAGCTGCATATCTTAGAAAAAACCCTACAGGGGCAGTATTATGTGTTTTCCAGGCACTAGCACAAGCAAGTAACTACGTTACATTCAGTTGTTATAAAAATTATATATATATATATATATATATATATATATATA
>CAEGAE010025228.1:0-32426 GCA_903067095.1 Girardinus metallicus
TGGTTGTTTGTCCTGTGTGTCTCTGTGTTGCCCTGCGACAGACTGGTGACCTGTCCAGGGTATACCCCGCCTCTCACCCGGAACGTAGCTGGAGATAGGCACCAGCACCCCTCCCGACCCCATTAAGGGACAAGGGTGAACAGAAAATGGATGGATGGCGGTACCTTGTGAATGACAGCAAATAAAATATGGTTTCTCTGTCAGTTAATAAGAAACTTTTCTGTGTTCTTAAGGAAAAAAACAACAATTCATTCAAATATTTGCGCTCACTTAGTGAGTTTTAATGTTTTTTAACCTTGTTTTTAAATGATCATTGGATATTGGTAGAAGAGTGGTGAGGACAGGGAAATCCCAAAGTAAAAATTACTTTCATGCGCCTATTAAATGTACAGACTTCTGACCAGAATTGTTGATCTTACAGCCCACTAAAGTTTTTATTTTTCTCCCTCATTTTCAGATTTTATAAAAACATCCTTCATATAAGGTTTTCTGAGAGTTTTCAGTAAATATAACGAGGCAGTTCTCCCCTGAACTCCATGGCCTCCACAAAAAACTTTATATAGAGTTTAAAACCCAACCTAACAAGCTGCTGGGTTTTGTTTTTTTCATCCACATCATCAAATTGGAAACTTGGTGTCCTAGCAACCGGTTTGTAATCATCAACCTTGGTATCAGCAGGGCTTTGGCTGCTGCACTTTGCTTGGTGTATCTTGGGCTGCTGAGAAAAAATCCAAGGCATGCTAAAAACATAATACACAGAAGCCTGGCATCCTTAAGAGAGAGTCTCTGTGTCTGCGGCTCTCTGCAGGTAGCCATGTTTGGAAGTGCTGACAAACAGAGAAGAAAGACAGAAAGGATCGGGTTGGACATGTTGTCGTCTGTTAACCCGGGTCTCCTATCTGTTTCACATTTGGCCTCCAAAAATTGTCATTCTTTTATTAAAAATAATCTAGAATGTGTTCAATAACTGCAGTTTTATGCTTCACAATCATTCTATTCTGGAATAACAATCGTTAAATCAGAAAACAAACCCAAATTGATGTCATTTCAACCTATGAAACTTTATGAAAACTTCTGCAGCTTGTTCATTCACATTTTATTGATTTACATTTATCTCACACACCCAAATGTAATTTTTATTACACAAATCCCAATTTCTGTGACAGAATTCAGACATTTAGATGACCATGGATCACCAGATATTACCTGTCAACGTCAGCAGTAATGGAAAGAATCTGGTTCCCTGGAACACAGATGTCTGATGAACATTGAAACATTTTTTTGTAGTTTATTTAATGATCCCCATTTGAGTCTCATCCTTCAATAAAGTCTCTATAGTAGTCCTTTTTATTTTATTTGCACATTTAAAACCAAAGATAGTTGCATTTTCCCTTTTAAAATCCAGCAGTTTTAGGAAGTCTTTATGAAATAGGAAAAAACTACATAATTTCTGAACAACTGGTTGGTCTGCCACTCTTTTCTGCAGGCTGTCTTGTTTTTTGAAATAGGGAAAAATGTTTGCTCTTCCATGGAAGTTTAAAAAGTACAGATACTGTTTTTAAAAGAATCGTTTGCCTTTTTGCCATTCTTGTTCATTTAATCATAAATGGGCAAAGGATTAAATAATTAGTCTTCTTCCTAAGGCATTTAGATTGACTACAATATTAATTGTGTATGTGTAACCGGGTGATGTATTAGTTGAAAACAGTGTTCACATGAAGTGGAAGTAAATTCATAAGAGGAGATCCAGGACTTTGGAAGATTCATAAGAGGAGATCCAGGACTCTGGTAACCTAAGTACTGCAGGAAAGTGTCATTATATACCTGTTTTAAATGCTTGTCAGAAAATTTTCTCTGCAAACCAGAGAATTTTCATGTTTTCCTCTTGCAATAATAACATTGTTGAGAATAGTCTAAATACTCAACCGTGACTATTTTCAGCAATTTATTTCTTAAACCTCAGCTGTCATGTCCATGCATGTATCCTAATATAAAGAGTCATGTCTAAATCTGGTCTTTCTATGGGCATGCTTATCCTCAGGGGCCATTACACACAGAGCTACATGAGGACACAGCGCGCATTATAAATGCTGGTCCTGGTTGATTTTCACTCGGTCATCTTCGCTTTACCGCATAAACAGACAGCAGGAGAATAATCTGTTGTAGCTGGAATGGAGATGATGGAATCTAATGGCACCAATAATTGTCTTCTGTCTGACATGAATCTGTCATTAGCATTGATTGTTTGTCCTGACTCCCACCTTCTGCACCATAAACGCCTGTGATTGCACGGTGGGGTTAGCAGACGGGTTTTTCGGATTCCCCTGAGCCGGACAGGTTGTGTCCAGGAGCCCATGAGAGACCCAAACTGGAGCCACTGGTGAGATTGGTATCGTATTAATGACTCCACTGGCTCCAAGATACATAGCAGCAAAACCATAAGAGGCACTGGAATGTGGAGCTCCCTTGAATCATTGTCATAATTGGGGACAATTGCACTGACATACTCTGAACCCGTTGTGCTCATTTGGAAGATGTGTGTTTTGACTTTTCTCATGCCTCAGTATGCTGCTTGATTTTTCTGCCTTTTCAACTGTTGCTCAGATGGTACAAATGCAATCTTATTTTATTTGATATTCAGCTATTTTTACAAATATAAGCCTAAAGGGAGGATTTTCTCTTCAGCATCTCTAAGTGAATACTTTGTAGAGCCAACTTTCAGTGCATATAGCTGCAGTTATTTGGGATGTCTCTACCAGCTTTACACTTCTGGAGACTGAGATCTTTGCTCATTATTTGTAAAATATTTTACATTATATGAGCTTTTCGTTGGTGGTTGTGGCCAACCTTAAATACCATGGGCTAAACTGTGATGAGGTGTTAAAAATCAGATTAATAATTTGATGAATAATGCAGTCTGTCTCCTACAAACTACAAGATGTTCTCAGGCCTCCTTGTGCAACAGCAGCAAAAAGCTTAGATTTTACAAAAAACATGCCAGACCCTTCTGTATAACACATAATTGGATCTTAATAGTACTATTGGCACTAATAAGGGCAAATATCCCTCATTATGTTTTTCCTGAGTGATAGCAGTGATGGAGATGGATGAAGACTTCAGCTGAGCTTCTGGTCTTATCCTGGACCAGTAGCTCATGTCTGAGGGTGTGGCCAGTCTGATAATGATAGAGGAGGACAAGTTGAATCTCTGCCCTGATAAGAGTGAGTCTGGAGACTGGTGAAGCAACCTGATGAAGGATGAGGCTCGTTGTGTGTAATTGCAGACCTACAAGTGACTGAACGGAGTTTCTTCAGTTACAAAGATAGTGCTGTTGGTCAAGCATCACAGTTTCATTTTATGGTTCTGATGGTTTTATTTCCATATATTGTGAAATTATAAATATCAACCAGTAGCACTATGACATAATCTATATTTGGAGTAGTGCAAGTTAGCTTGCACTACTCCAAGCTGACTTGGAGTAGTGCAAGTTAGCACTACTAACTTGCACTACTCGTTGCAAGTTAGTAGTGCTTACTACTAACTTGCATTGTACATTTAAATTATGGAAGGAAATATGTAAACAGTTATGTTTCAATTGCAAAGTTACACAGTAAAAAATAAGCAGCAATATTTTTGTTAATTTAGCCTGTCGGAGAAAAAAGGGGATTTCGTATTTCATAAGTCATATTTTCACTTCTATATTTATAAATGTCATAGTTACAAACTAAATGTAGTTTAACTAAAAGCAAATACGTATTTATTTTCCAAAATATGTCAGGTAAATTGTCACTTGAGAATTAAACTGAAAAAATTGATTTAAGGGAAGCTAAGTGGGCTAAACGTTTTCAAAGTTAGCAAAAGCTCTAAGTGAAAAATTAGCTGCACTTTTGGCACATCGGAGGATTTGCAGAAATGTGCCCACCACACTAAGTCGTCATGACCTCAAACAGGTTAAGAGACATTGTCATTAGAAATGCACAATCATCTTTAAATAGAAAAGATCAAACATGCACAGAATTGTAATGCAAAAAAAAAAGTAATTTCATGAAAAACGATCTGAGATTGAGGGTTTTATGAACCTCCTGGGATTTCAAGTGACCTAAATCTTCTAAATCCCACTACATCGCAATTTTGAGAAACTATACAGTAAGTGGGTTGAGGTTTTCGGCAGGATAAACAGCAAACATCAGCTAACTTTCACACAGCTCACAGTCTGCAAACTGTAATCTTCCAAATCCTGTCAAAATCCCATGGATGTATGTTTCACAAGTAATACACACTTGGGCTACATTCTTTTGTGTGTGATTACACAGAAGCATTTGAATGAAGAAGAGAAAAAAAAAACACTGTTTTGGCAGGCTGATAAACCTTTTAAAAAAGTAATATGTGTGCACTTGGAAATCTTCTTCCTTTAGACAAGTTTACTGTCTGTACTGGCAGGATGAACTCCTGGAATAAACTTTCCAGACCCGGGGAGTGAAAACAACTCCCTCTCTTTTGTGAGGAAGACGAGGCTCGGCTCGATATTCATCAGTGGGGATAACCTCTGACCCCAGAATCATATGACGCTGAGTGCTGGAGATCCCGCTGCAGCCAGACAGTCTGTCTGAGATGCCATTGCTTTCTCCTCCTGACAGTTTTTCTCCCTCTTGACTTGTCTCCCATTCTTTCCCTTTTCTTTACCTCTCCAGCTGTCAGAAGGTCTGTATAATATGGTTTTGATTTGAGAGGATTGCTAAGCTTAAAGTTATATTTTAGGAACTCCCCAGAGTTATTAATATTCTTACTACACCAACCTTCACTGAGCAGGTTGATAGCACTGGACTGGTTCAAAATGTCAATGTCACTCATTAAATAAGTCCTTACACTCAGGATTTTTCTCGTTATACAATAAATTAAATATTGCTTCGGAAAAGTATTCTTACCACTTCAACGTTTTACATTTTGGCATAAAACATCTTTTCAAAAATAATATATGTTTTGAAATTATTTTAATAAAAGCAGTCTGAACAGGGAAGTCCAAACGGGGGTTCTATTATCTCTCTTGCATTATCTCTCTTAAAGCTTTCTTCTTGCCACTCATACACTAAGACTGGATCTTACTATGTCCATTTTCAAATGAAGGTTTGAACAGCGTGTCCTTATTTTCAAATCCGGCTTTAAACTTTTACATTTTTCCCTGGATAGTCTTTCCAGCATTTTTTTTTTTATGTGAAAACAATATAGAAACTAAAATGACAGGATTAAAAAAGTTCAGCAGTTTTGCAAGATGATCTCACTGAAAGAGTTTCAACATGAAATAATTAATAATAGTTAATTTGTATGGCAGTAGTCTTTGGAGAACTGCGTAGGTCTAAGGAGTTGCATCATGTCAAGTATTTTAGAATAATTTCTAAACGGTCTCACAATCAAAAATACCAGCTTGAACAATTTGTCCAAGTTATTTAAATGTGATACTGCTTTGCCATTTTTCTAACACAAGATCCAAACTGTCACCTTCAAGAAAAAGAAAATTGATTAGAAGTTCAGAAGCAGCTCAGGCATGTAAAAGATGTAAAAATGTAGCATTATTGTTAAGCAGTGAAGCCCATTTAAGATTGACATGGACTAAGATGGTGTTGACTCCTTTTGGAGAATGGTCAGACATGAATAATATACCAATTTCCCAGCATGATGATGATGGTTTCATTGCCAGTGAGCCCCACACCAGGACACCAACCAGTTTAAATAAATCTTTGAATAATTCAGCCAAGAAGAGCGGTCAAATATCCAGCCAGAATTATGCCAAAATCTGTTTGGTTTTGGCAAATTAACCAAATGTCAAAGAAAACTAAGTTCTTGCTTATAAATTATTCAGTACTGCATTCATGCCAACATTGGTAACAAGTTAACTTCTGACCAGTACTATCCTACATACATACACCAGACAAAGAGCATTAAAGAAATGCACTTCAACAGAGATATTTCACGCACCATCAATACACCCATTCCATAAATCACGCTGCATTTGCTCAGCTACCACTGCTGTTGTCTCGTCTGCTAACCCCTGAGATACCAGCCTGCAGACAGGACGGTTGGACTCGCTGCTCCAAACAATTATCATTAGTTAGGCAATGACAGAGCATTTCTTCACCAAGTGACAGCCAGAAACAGCTGCTGACAAGCCCACCTCTCCAGAGACCCGCTCTGATCTGCTGGGATGCTCTGATTGTGACACAGCTTCTCAAGGAGTTGCTCTAGAGACATTCCTCAAAGCCTTGAAAAAGAAAAATACCAAATGTTTCTACAAAAAGGCAAGCTTAGTAAAACACAGAATTTTATTTGTTTCGCAGTCATGCACTTTGGCTTATCAGTATGATCACAGATATCAATGCATAGGTGTATCAGAACTTTTTAATAGTAATTATAAAGTAAAAATGTATGACTGTGGGGGCAGAATGAGCATTCAATCATCCAAACATAGTTATTGTAAATGTAATTTATTTTTGACAGACATATGTTTGTTTATCTGTGCTTTAGAAAATTTAGAAGCTGTGATTTTTGCATGATAACCGCCTGGATAGGCATTAATCAATGTGGAAATAAATTTCACAAAGCCTATATAATTAAGATGTGCAATTACACTCACTGTGATCAACTGTTTTGGTCCCTCATTATCTTTTCTCTGCATGGTGTTTACAGTAATTTGAGTGTATGTCTTCATTATGGGTGGTTGCAAAACATTTCTTGATGAAAAATAGGCTTGCAGGTGTGCAACACTTCCATGCAGTACTACCACCCCTTTCCCCACATCACAGGAAAAGGCAGCTAAACCCCATGCAAACTTGTTCACTTCAGAATTTGGCAGCGGTAATGTTTGAGGCATTTCACTCAGGTGAGTCATGGATCGAGTGCCGCACTTTGCCAAAGACGTGTTGGGTTTGAGCGCTGTGGTCTTCACAATGGGCGGGGCAGCATGAGGTGACATGTTCTGCTGTTGTAGAGGTTCTGGGAGACACTCCCGTAATGAGTGCTTTGTAATAAAATGGTATGCAAACCCACCTCCTGCTATGTTTCCCCTTTCACCTGCAGAGGCAGAAACAGCAACAAGAACAATGCTGAAACATGTCATGTAGGAAAGCTCAGACGAAAAGGGTGTGTAGGCAATATAATCTGATTTATAGATGGCACACTTCTATAAAGGAATAAATTGTGCATATTAAAACTCCAAATTCAAAACTAAAATGTCTTTCCAAATTTAACTTGTTTTTATGAGCCTTTCAAATTATTATTAATTAAAACACCTTCTTGTCTCTGCAAAAAAAAATGTAGTGGTTTATTTTACGTGATACAGCTACCTTAAATCTTGATTACATAAAATTGTTACTCATGTTGTAACACTTTAAGTTATACTTTAGAACACCAGAAAAATATGAATAAAAAATACAATTTGTAAAAGGACTTATGTAGTATAAGATGTTGATTATTATATAAATATCTTGTTGTATTTGAAAAAGATAAGTGATATAATTCACAGTAACTGATGCTGACAACTCTTTCATTAACTGGGTTCAATGAAAAATTAACAGATTAAAAACAATAAATATCTTTGTTGTCGAGTTCATTTGTCTATTTGTGAAATAATTTAACAGCAAAAAGATTTTTTGAATTGCAATTGTTGCTTATTTTGTCATTTTTTATTAAAATGCAATTAATTGCTATTAATTAGTTACAGATCTCGAAATTTACCACTAGTAAAAACTCATAATTACGTTAAAACTGTATATATTTATTATATTTTTCGCCAACGGAGGTCGCCATTTATCATTGGTGCAGTATGTCTGCCGATGACACATGTAGATTAAATTGAAGCCTATAATCAAAACAGAAGACATCAAGATTGTGGAAGCTAACGTTACACCCTCAAAGTCTGGACTGAGGCAAAGTGTCTCATGTTTCATGTGCTGCTATACACAAAATATCTATTGAAACAACTTGTGATCTAATGTTTACTATTAGCTAAAGCTAACACCATTAGCAGGAGCTAAGACCATTAGTAGACGATAGCATGAAATCAAACAAATTGGAATATAATGAATGGATATTTAAAGTGACAGTGAAGCATCTCTATGTCTTTGTAACACATAACTCCAATATATTTGAGAAAATATTTTGATCAGATTCGTACCGCAAACAGTATAACTCTCCTTTCCAGTTGGCATTTCCAAGCATAGCTAAATCACTCCTCTTCATCTATGTGGCCCTCCTCATCTTCATTTCCCCATGTCATTTCCCCATGCCTTGACTTATCCTATAAACAACCCTATTCACATGTGATTTTAATTTGATTCCCTATTTAGTGGAAACACTGCAACTGTGAAATTGTGTTTTTTCGACATTAGCAGAATATAGACAAAAACTGTAATGGAAACTCAGCGACTTTGCTAAATCTTTTCACTTCACAGGGATGGTGAACATGTTCTGCTCGTGGATGCTTCGCCACAAAGCCGACAGCAGTGTCTAGACTGTGGAGCAGTATGGCTAACAGCTGTGTGCGTCTATACAGGGACAACTGCCAGTGACAGCATTTCCTTGGGTACTCTCTAACATACTGTGTCTTTATTTTCAGGGGTCAAGCTCCTACACAGTTTCAGCTACGGATAAATGCTGCTTTGTCAAGTGTTTTTCCCCTCAGGGGCAGCTGTCCACAGCCCGTCAGGCACTTGTATGCTCAGGGACCAAAGCAAGTGCTCGCAGGCAGCCACAAAGACAGCAAAAAAATCGAGAGTCAGTTTATGTTAATAAATACTGCTTATTTTAGATTGTGCATTTTCAAGAAAGGCTCACATTGTCAGGAAGCAGCTCTGTGCACCAAATAAAAATCAGACACACCTGTGTTCTGTGAGTACTTGACTTGTGTACATAATGCATACCTCACTGAAATCTGGCTTGGATACACCTCATACCTCAAACCATTTCACAATTCCTGGTAACTACATGACTCACTGATGCTCTGTGGACGTTCCCAAAGTTGGTTTGTAGTCGCACTAAGCCGCTAACTTTCCAAGATTACGGGAGCCAATAACACAAACAGAGATCTGGCACCACTGACAGAACCTTTGTGGGAAATGGAAATTTTTCTTTCTTGAAGAAGAAAAGAAAAAGAAACAGACATGATAGATCCAGGTGTGTTCAGCTAAACATTTTTTTGTTCCTTAGATACCTTCCACTGACCCACCTTCCACTGGTGCAGAGTTAGCAATCTGTCTGTGCTGAGTGGAAACTGGGTGTTTAAATTATGAGACAGGTTCTTATGTTGTTCATTGGTGGGTGGAGGAATAAGATCAGCAGTGTAATTTAAAATTACCAATATGGAAACAGTGTAGCCTGGAGGCTTATTTGTTTTCCTAATTAGAATGGGCTTATCAAAAAAATACGTGTGTGCTACATTTTTCTATTTTGATTTTCCTATCAATTTTCACCAGGTGCATCTCTACAATACTAAGAAAAAATAAATGAATAAGTGAAAATAACAGAATAAAGTCATAATATTGTGATCATAAATATATTATGTATTTATTTTGGTAGTACTGCAACTTTATTTTTGTGAAGTCGTAAACATTAATCTGATACAAGTTTATCCTTGTAATATTATAACTTTATTCTTATAATACTATGACTTTATTATCATCATTTTAAATTTTATTTTCTTCTTATAGCCCTAATGCTCCATCATACATCTCTATCAATCTGAATATAATTGAAAAATTAATCTGCTTCAGTAATTCTATTATTCTAGAAACGCTTATAATTCCCTGTTTTAATAGTTGTAGCACCAAATATACCTTACTGTACATTAATACGCAAAGCGAAAACTATTCTGGCTGTGCTGCAGCAGATAACATCTTCAGTCTTCCTTTTCTCCGTTCTTGTGGTACAGCCAATCAGTTCAGAGGAAAATGAATGGGGCTCCTGGATTGGTTGGCATGCAAACGCCAGCCAATAGTGTGTCAGGTAGCAAAGCATCTACTATGTCATCTTCCTCACCTTCTTTCAACTGTCTTAGATATGCTCCACAAAAATAACCTTCCAGAAAAATCTGTGGATAGGTGAATCTGCATACTGAACTGAATAGACAGGGGGTCCACTGTAGTGTAAGACAAAAAAAGAGTATTTTTTACTACAGAAAAGCTAATTTGGCCTACAGAGTCACAGAGAGAACACATTGCTTTAAAACCATGCCGCAAGTTAACAAAAATGTTTAAACAAATTGTTTTTTTTCTAATAAATTCCTTGTCTCTCATGCTTGCTCATGTTAGTTTTGGTGAATCAACACTTTAAAAGTTGTTTAAATTTTGCCATAATAAACAAAAAAACTGCTCCTTTAGTGGCGTCTGAACCATCTTGGACTGTTTTTCTTAGATGATTGCAGGGTGGATTAAAAAAACTTGGCCATTTACCGTCGATATCCAGCTTTTAAAGGTTTGAAGCCATGCTGTGCAACGGTGTCACTAATAAGACCTTGACTATTACCTGGAGTGACAGGCAGAGAAAGGGAGGAGAAGGACTGGCTCCACACTGCTCAGTCAGCCAGAAAGGCCCCAAATGGCAGGGCTAACGCAGGTCAAGTGATTTGGCGCCTCGGGTGTATTAAAGCTCTTCACAAGAGACTAAGGGATTTACATGGCCTCACCTTCTTGGTCTGGGCTTTTATATGACCTGGCACAGTGCTGGTACGCTTTTCGGACCCTCTCAATCAATACGAAAGGGTAATAAAGAACGTCGCCTTTACGGGTGTTTAGCTTTTTGTTTAGCTGGAGAGGAAGGAGGTTTTTATGGTTGTGTTTGACTTCGCACCAGGCATCAGGAGCCAGACAGGGATGCAAGGTTACATAAGATCCTCTGCTGGATGTCACTCCCACACATTGACACAAAGACAAAAAAACCACACACAGATCCACACCAGTTTAATCACCATAATGGCTAAAGCTTTGGAGGAGTTACAGTAACCTCATTAAAAAGTAATTTTCTACAAACATTTTATGTTCTAAGCTTTTTTATCCAATTATTGCAGGTGTAATTGTGGTCCAAAGTTTGCATAAACCCACTGAAAGTCTTATTAATGACTCCAAATTCCAAAATCATCAGTTCAGATTACTGTAAACCTAATTTGTGTCACCACTTGCCACGGTTGGAAAAAATGGCTGAAACTGTCTACATAAAAAGAAACTGGTTAGGAACCAACAAGCTGACCTGTTCATATTGAGAGCTAGCTTTACTTTTTAATAAACTTAAAGAGCACTGATCATAAATGTTGAGGCTTCAAAACTGACTCCATCAACTTCAACTGAAAGGTCAGACGAGACAACAATTTAGCTTTTTTTTTTTTGCCACAATGACAAAAGTAAATGGGGGTCTCAGCATAATAATTTATCACTTTGTCCCAACTCTCAAGTACAGTGATAGCAGTACAATGCTGTGGTGCTGTGTTTAAGTTACATTTTAATTTACATTTGAAAAACTAGAATAAAAATGTTTTTTTTGTTTATTTTACAGCAACCTTACTTATTCTTCACTTCAATGTGCTGCACATGTTCCTCCTTTATGACAAATACTGATAAATAAAACAGGAAATGACTCACTGTTTTTCTTGTAAAACTCATTATTCATTCTTAGTACTTTTTAAAGATGTAGTTGCAGATTAAGACTGTGTACTCTGACATGACTTTACATGTTTTGACGGTGTCTTATCTGAGAAAAATGACTTGTTGTTTAAACTGAGATGGAAAATTGATGGTATTTACATTATAACTCAGGTGCACATTTAAGGGAGTTTATTTGCAGCATTTCAGCTAAACATTACTGAACTTTAAAAGATTCATTCATCCATCTGTTGTCTATACCTTGAGAGTTTCTATAAACTATTAGCTCCATGCAGGGAGGCCCTGTTGGGATTTGAACCCAGGACCTTTGTCGTGCAGTACACATTTAAAAATATTATTCTTTTTCCATTACCATAGTGGTAATGGAAACTATATGATTGTAAGTTTTAATTAAACACCAATCAGGCTTTTCTTTAAGGATACTGATTTTCTTTGAGGCTTTGACATCCCCAGTTTTAATTACTTAGCATTTTGTTTTTAAAAAACACATAAAAGGTAAAAAACTTTGTTGCAAGCAATTTAATAAAGATGTCCTTTTTATAATACATCAAAAGAATTAAGAAATTGAAAGTTAATCATTAAGCACATCTTCCTACTTTTTATTGTTTTTAATTCATTAACCTCAAAAACTGCATCAAAATATAAAATGTAATTTTCAAGATTTGTTGTGGAAACCACAGTTCAGAGCCAATCAAGGGAAAATTGAAATCCCTAATCAATTGATTGGTGCAATCTTAAATATTGAAAAATGTGTGGAAGAGTTACTTACTATAAAATAATTGTTTAATAAACCAGAAAGAAGACAAAGAAACTATTCTGACTCTTCCAGTAAAAAAACAGGACTCTCCTCTTTACACAATGCCTGTCTACAACTCCTTAGCAAATTAGCAAAATGAATACCTTTTTTATTCCTAATCAAGTTCTTTTTTCAGTTTTCTGCTTATTAAGGACCCATGATGCTCGCTTTGTTTACACTGCAACTCTTAATTTGAATTCAGAATCTGGACTATTCACAATAAAGGAGATGCTGCCATCTTGTGGTCAAGTTTAAAAAAAGGTCACAAATGCAACAGCAGGTTTTAAAAAGCCTGCTGCAGGATGTCTCTGTTCCTTTGCGTGAATAAATTCAATCAACAAGATGCTCCCTGAACAAAAGGAACAGCTGCATCCTTCTGTAATTCATTTACCGCGACGCTGAAAAGGTTAGGAGAGCACAGTTTGCCAATAACTGGAACCTAATGAATCCTAAATGACAGGACACAAAGATGCAATTAGGCATGTCATTAAGACTGAGTCCAAGGCTCGCTATGAAGCTTTAAAAATAAATAAATGAACATTATTTAAAAACGAAATTAAATAAATTTTGACTGTAACTTCTGGTGCATTAAACCATGTATGAGTTTTGCATACTTTCGCGGGTTAATGCCGTCGGTTGCCTGCTGCAGACAGGCAGCATGTTCTAGATTAGATCAAACTCCAGCTTGCCCATTTCGATTCTAAATGCAGCCGTTCTGCACTTTGTTACCATGACGACACTCGCAGTCTGGTCTAGTGTCTGGCAGCGTAAAAATAGACAGGGAGTTGTGGTTCAGTTCAGGACTCACTGGGATGATACTGGGTAACAGACAAAAAAAAAAAAAAAAAAAAAAAAGCATGATTGGAACAGACATCATGCTGTATCTGGCACTGGCCCCCTAATCAAACCCTGATGATGAAGCAATGAGCTGTTTTGTGCTCCCTGAAGTGCGCTCAGCTTAATTGCTCACAGCTTGATGTGCGGCGGCAGTGTCGCAACAGGGCAAAAAAGCTTGGGTGGCCAAAGGTCAATGTTTGGAGACCCCCTCACAGCTGCACAACTGGACTACAAACTGGTGCAACAAACATAAGAATACACTTTTAAATTCTAACCTTCAGATGTTTTGTATGTATCTAGGGCTTTTGGTAAGGGTAGCTTTAATAAATGATGAAATGGAAGAATCTGTGATGTTGTTATGAATACTGCAAGTCAGATTTCAATAACTTTAAAACCTGGAAAGGCCTCATGTACAAAGTATACATAAGAACAAACATGTATGTTCTTTTCCAGGAAAAACAGCTAATATATCTGCAATAGCATGTTTGTGGAAATATGAAAAGCTCCATGGCAACATCATGGTTGGCAAATGCATTTTTCTACTATTATGGGTCCATTGGCAACACTTAAAGACTGTTAATGGTGTGACAACATTTATTGTGCACACCAGATGCAAATAAACTGTAAATGCAATAAAATGAGTGGAGCTTATTACATACGCAAAGTGGAAAGAAAATGCTTTATGAGTATTACTAGACATTTAAAATGGAGACGTTCAAAACAAGATGCTTTTAGAGACCTCTATTTAATTTGTAAGGGTAATCGTGTACGATATGGAGTAAACGGTGTGCGGCCTGTACGTATACAGCTGTTTACCTTACTGGGTTTGGTAACAATAGGCACATTTTAGATGGAATGTTCTAGTTAACCCTAAACTGATGAATGCTGCAGTGCTGGATGATGTTATATGCTTCACATGTTAATTAAACTCAAGGTCATTCCTTATTTCAACAACATGGAGGGGGACAGACTACAAGTAGGTAAAGTGTTGGATGGATGGCTTCTTCATAAGATTTGCTGTAATATTAATGCAAATGTTGCACATCAAGCCTGATGATTTTTCACATCATCTGGTCTTCGTATCATTTTGACTGGTCATTGGATCAATTGAGTGAGTTCCTATTTTTGCTTGTGTATCTCAAATGAGGGAGGGTTCAACTCACATCCCAGAAATCTCTTCTTTCTACCTGTAGACATGACAGTTGATCGTTGAGAAAGAAGAATCACATGTGAACAATATATTTACATTGATAAAATGTTTAGGATCAGGTGTTTTCATATACACTCTGTTAGGTTGCCACTAAGGAATTCTTGTGTTAACTTGTACAGTGTAATTATTATTGATATTGTAGTAATTATTAGATATGCATATGCTTGTCGCTATGGTTTCTTGGTTCAAATTTTTTCTCTCTTTCTGCTGGTGTAGAAGCAGACTTCTTATGTTTTCCTGTAGTCCCTCTATCCTTGTTTCTTTCTTTTACACTTCTCTTTTTCTTTCCATTTTAACATTTTCTCTCACCTTCTCACTTTCTTGCTTCCTTTTCTTTCCATTTCTTTGATCATTACATTTTAAATAAACCCAAAGCAATTTCTAATGAAGTTTTATATATACTTCAAATGGAGCATCGCAGTGAAATCTTTAACTCTTTGCTTTTGAAAGTAAATTTGTTGGGTCTCACATTAGTCATACTGCCAGATAGAACACTTTAAAAAATAATTATGTATTAAATGAATTAGGACATATCCAATAATGAGTCTCTTATTACTTCTTCTGAGCTTATTTTCTCTTTGATTGAGATTTACAATGAATTACACTTGGATAGTTGTGTAGGCACAGTGTCATACATCTGAATTTATTTGTCATTATGCTGACTTCTTGAGTTAAGTTTACACCATATTTAAATTAAGCTATGCAAGTCTTTGTAGAGAGGCTCCAGGTCAACTACACTGTCAGTGTACCCTAGTGAACTCGACAATAACAACAAACCCACGAAAAACCATTCAGAAACGATTTCTAACCATGAAAGTTTATCGGTTTTAAATTGGCCTTGTGTTATCAAGTACTAAAGCATTTTGTAGACTGTAACAATGTTCTGTGGAAATATATTGAAATCTATTTATTGAATTTAATACTTACACCGAGAAGCTCCAGTAGCTTGTCTATAGTCATTCCGTTTGTAATGCGCTAATGCTCCAGAAGCGATTATGCATACATTTCGCTCTAGTCGAGGAAAAGCAATCTCCTTCGAAGTAGCAATGCAGCCCTCCTGACTAATTCTGGCTGTGAAATTCAGAGCGAAGCCGCATAATCAGAGCAATAAGACAGATCAGCCGTGGGAAACCAGTGAGGCCAGAAATATGTGATTCTGGTTTAATGAAGCAAATGATCCACTGAAGATGCTGTTCTTTTCTCAACCTTTACACAACCATACTTTTAGTACAAGCCAAAGACATTGTTTCCATTTTAGTCTTTTTCTAGTGGCATAGTTTGTTTTCACACCGCACTTCACATTAAAAAAAATCCACTTGTGGTCTCTTCTTATATGCTTCATAGTAACTTATTGCCTTTTCTAGTTTCACTCTATAATTATGACAAAAAAAATAATTCTATGCTTGTCTTTCAAGTGCAGTTTTTATCTTCATTTTCTACACCAATAAAACTTAAAGAAAATCAGTTAGGTTTCTAAAACTTTTAAAAGCAAAACTTAAAGATAAGGACAACTACTTTAAACATTATTAATGAAGTAAATGATCTGTATGCTTTTAGATTCTGCAAACCTGCATGATTAATGAGAGTGATTGCACATTTTCTTTAATTACACAGCTGAGATTTATCAAAGATTGATCATCCTTTTGAAATTAAAATATCTCAAGCAAAAAAAAAAAAAAGATCTCATTCATTAGAATTGAAATGTCTCAGACTTTCGAGTCGTACCAGTAAAGAAATTCCAGAGGGAGTTTTAGCCTTGTAGGGAGTGTTTGACTAGATATTACTTAAGATGCAAAATGTTTAAAAGAAGTTGATTGATTGTCATATTGACTGAAATTTACATCCATGAGGACAAAACCTCCATCAAGAATATTTCATCATTCAATCATTTCTTCTAGACTGCAGGTTCTGATAATTGTGATCATGGCAAAGACAAAAAAAAAAAAACAACAAACAAAAACACCCCAAACAAAAAGAAGAGGAAAGTCCAATAAACTTCCAGGGTTTACATATTTCTAAAATATTTATTTATGTATTTTCCAGAATTCATAATGCCCTGGACTGTAATAAGGTTGTCATCCTATATACATTACACTTAACCCAACTTGAGTAATTGCTGCTAAATAGCTAAATCTTTTATAGCTACTCAGAGAGAGGTTAGAGATTGAGAAAGATTTCGCTCTCTTGCTCAATCTCTCTCTCTCCCTGTCGCTCTTCATATTATATATCTATAAGTCCATAAAAGATTTAGTTTCCAGTCATTTTCAACTTTCTTATTGATCTAGCTGCAGGTATGGGCAAGATTAAGCAAGTCTGCTTACTTGAAGTTCTATATCTCAGGATTCACCTAGTTGCTAATTTTTTGGAGAGATTACAAACATATAATAGATGATGCGGCTTGAGAAGATTAAATACTTTGGTGTAATGCTTCGTGGTGTTGACGTTGGACGTTAGTTTCAGTCATAGTGCTGAGACTGTGCCTATTAAAGCATTTTGAGGCATAATTTGTGTTTGAACTAATAAAATCAGCAGTTATAAACATTCAGAGGAAATCTTAAGTATTTCAGTTATTCACAGATGGTTGTATTTCCCAATCCTCGCTATTACCACGAGTCCACTGTATCAATATGCAGACATTTCCTTACTTATAAATATCAGTTCATTTGCTATACTTGATAAGGCTGATTTCTTATCTTGACAATAATGAAGAGTCGCCAACTGTCTGTGTGTCATTTCATATTTATACCCCTTGGAAATAGAAGGTTATGAAATACTTCAAGTCCCTAAAGAGTCTAATTGAAGTATTTTTTTAATTAAGCTTGAATCATCCTCTAAAATTAAAGTATGAATCAAAAACAAGCTTCAGCTAAATTAGCATCGTCTTTTAAATAAAGCGGCAGTAATCCCCTAATGCATAAATTTATTCAACTTCAATTTTCCAGTTTGTGATTGCACTAAAATGCTATTTATTTTAAGACCTTTTACACATATTTACCATAGAGTTAAAAAATAAGCAAGGAGAGTGCTGCACATGATCACTGAGAGCTTTATTGAGAGCAATATTCTGGGTTGCTTTCCTGTTTCATGCGGTTGATGCTAAATTCAGCATCTAACATCTGCAGCCTCAGTGGAGCTGAATATTCATCAAGCCAGCTAGAAGCACAACTTGCTTCCCTGCAGCCTCTCCATCTTCAGGCTTCACATACTGGCCATTTTGAGCTGCCCAAAAAGTATTTACATTAGTGAGATACAACTTTGTTGTTCCAAGGAGAACCCTGAAGAACATCCAAATCGGAAGCATTTAGCAATATGATACATTCAGTAAAATGTAATTCATGTCGATTGGGTGCATGAGTCATGATCATAATTTGAGTTACTTTTTCTGATTGTAGGTGTGTAGCTTATTACACCTATATTGAAAGGTAATATATAATGTAAAAAGAGAGTTAAAGCAAAACAAAAAAGTGAGCCAGGAATACAAGCAATTTGTCCAACGGAAAGGACGACTTTGTTTGAAACATAACAGACCAACACCCATCCAGCGATTTAAAAGCTTCCTGTAAAAATTTCAGCTTGCTTGTAAATTAGTATAGTTGTAAATGAACGCTTGTGACAAAAATTGTAATTCAAAAAATGTAAATTCAGGCAAAATTCAAGTCGTAACTTCTACTCTTCTATTTATTTAACTTTATGTCCACAAACAACACCTGGGATGAACCTGAGGGTGTGACCACTGACTCTTCTAGAGTTACCAGTCATCAAAATGGTGAGCATTGTGTGATGCTGAGCATAAGCATGGACAGTCCATCTTTGCTGTTTCCAGTAAGCAGTCACACATTAGTTTCAATACTTTTTTTGCTTTAATTTTTTTTTCATCAAAAAACACTTGTTTTGTTTATAAGAAAAATCACCCAGTCATATCCTCATCCATGTCTTTCTATTTTACAGAGATATTTCTCCAAAGGTTCTTTTTGTGCTAAAAAGTTTTAAAATAATTTATCTGCCTTGAAAAACAGTGGAAATAAAGATTCTGATGTTTTTACGTTATATAATTTTAATAATATTCCAGTTTTCTGTCTAAATTATGATCATTTTTGCCCTTAAATTTTCTTCTGCAATCTTTCTGAAACCTAATATTCAATCTTGACAATGCAATAACAAGGAAAGGTAACTATTTGCATCAGAATAACATTGTTTTTGTAGGAGGGTTATTGCAAAGTCCCGGTACTCTTTATGCTGTGCCATTGTCATAAAGTGACTTGATGGAGCAAAGTTTTTGTCAGCCGTATTTGTCACAATATGACAAATGGAATTTCACTTGGAAATGTCACGTCAGTTTAGAAAAATGGAAAAAGTGTTGTCTGTGAAATTATTGAAGAATATATGGCATTCAAGATAAACCAAGTGAAAGAATGAGCTGCATGAATATTTTCTGCATGCTCAAGCCAGCTTGTACACCTGAAACACATGAAGCAAGCCCATATGCATAAAGTGAGTTCACTTTCCTAAGGAAAGAGCAGACTAAGAGGCACAAAGCTCCTCCCTGAGAGTTTGTGAAAACATTCCAGCAAAGTCAGAGCGGTCAAAGAATTGGAAACCCTGAGAGTGGCCTCCTACTTTCTCTATCATTCTCACCTTTTTGCAAAGTCCTTCTGTTATGGCACATTGTGTTTAGACATTGTGCGACCAGTACAGACTGTTTAGCAGTGGAAAACGGCAAAGAGAGAAACCTGAGGACAAAGAATCTGTGAAGACAAAGAAACTCAGATGTCCCGCTGATCGGCTCACAATGAAGCCACTGTTCGTCCTCCTCGTTTCCTGTGCCTGGACTTTAATTGGAGCCCAGAATTACTACCAGGCACTGATGGATTATCTGGAGAACAGATTGTTGGCCATTGAGGTAAGAAAAAAGCCGCCTTTTAAAATGACTTTTGACAAATGACTCTCTTTAAGTGGCAGCACAGATTTCTCTGCAGTCATTAAAAATTAGAGACACCAGTTGATAACCTCCTCCTCCTCCTTTTATTCGAGTTTAATGTCCTAACTCATGCAAACTAATTAATGCAATCTCTGGCAGGCTGATCAACTTCCCTGGAGGCTTTGGAAAAAATAACAGTTCATGCATGCAGAGCTCTCCTTCTCATGCAACAAGCAGCTTCTGTCTGCAGTATTACAACATCTTCCACGTCTAAGACAATGACACAATATTAATGAGTACAATCTCGACCTTTGCTGGTGTTGCATCAAACATGCCGGCAGTCTAATAGAGTCTGCTCTGCCAAGGTAAAATGAAGCTCTGCAACGATGAGCAGCCTCAGGGTGAGGATCCGATTGCAAAGAGTTTAAAAGTGAGGTTACATGCAGCAGTATGTCAGAAATAACAGAAGTCTCAGTTTGTGGCTCAGTTTGTGTGAAAGAAGACTTGGCGTGCGCCGAGTCTGATATGAAACACAAGAGGATTATATGTCAGCCACTCTTACAACCCATCGGCTGTTGTACTTTGAGAAAGCCTCTGGGAACACCAGTCAAGTGTTGTGGGGTTTGTGTGGCTAGCCAAAATCTGAAGTATGAATATCCAAGTCTGGCTGTTCTGAACAGAGAGCGGTTCATTGTCTGAATTCAAACAACTCACTAAAACCTCACATTTAAAAAGCAGCATTAATGCATTAGATTTGACTGAGGCATGTACAATGCAAAAGTATTCACACCATGTGGATTTTTCCCCATTTTGTCACAGTGCAATTTTCAATATATTTCATTTGAATTTTAAATTAATGACCAAGAAAAAGTAGCAATAAACTGTAAGATGGTGTGAATTTTGATTTCAGGTTTACCCTTTACACTGTGATTTCAGTTGCACATCCATCCACCTGGAGTATCCAGATGGATCCCATCCATGCACATGCAAAGTCTATGCTGAAAAACCTTTGGCTAGGATTCAAACCAAGGACCTTCTTGCTGCAAAACTACCATGTTACCACCTGCTCCACCATGTGTGGAGTAGTTCTACATTTTTCTGGATACGTCTCAGCCAGCTTTGTGCATTTAGAAACTGAGATTTTTTTCCCATTCTTCTTTGCAGAACAGCTGAAACTCACTCAGATTGAATGGAAAGTCTCTGTGAACGTCGGTCAAGACTTTGTGCTATTCTAACTCAGGAATACACATTGTTTTAAGCCATTTCATTGTATATTTTGCTGCATGTTTTGGTCGTTTTCATGCTGGTAGGCAAACCGACTTGCTCTCCTGTCCCGTCTGAATAACCGCATTCCCATAACATACTGTTGCCACCATTGTGTTTCCTTATGGGGTTCATATCCTTATGTTGATGTATAAAGCTAGTGTATGTCCGTTCTTTCTGTTTCGTTGAACAGTGATCTGTGAGGTGTCCAAAGCTTTGTATTTGTTTCTTTTAAACTAACCTGCTTTAAATGTCTTCCCAAATAGGGTTTCAGAGTAAGGTAGATCCCATGTCAATGCACACTTAAAAAAAAAACATGATTTTGCTCTCATTTCAAAATAATGCACTGCTTTGTCTCAGTCTATTTCTTAAATTTACAATGAAATACGTTAAGGTTTATGGTTCAAATGTCTAAAAACACTTCTGCAAATCAAGCATTTATAGAGGTTTATATATTCTGCTTATCTTTTAAATTACTCTTCGAATGAACACTGGCACATATGGTTGTGATTCAAAAATACATTATATATGTACAACAGTTAAGCTCCCAGCATTTTTCTTTTAAAATACTTTCAGCAACTATCTGCTGCCTTCTGCTTTTGTATAAAACCGGTAGTTCATCAGCAAGCTTTAAATGTGCTTTCCCTTCCAGTCGACAGCAGGCCAACAGCGTGCAAAGGTGGAAAATGAAACCTGAGGAAAAGCAAAAAAATGGCAGAGATTGCAGTTATTACAACTTCCTCTGAATTACTTACTTGTCACTCTCATTGTGTCAGTGTCTGTGTGAGGACACATCACTGTATTGCATTTGAGACGGTGATGTTGTTTTGGTAGATTAAAACAGAAACTTCCAACCCTGGAAGATTTATTTTAGGAAGCGAGACAAGGAGTGAGAAAAGGCGACACCGGTGCCAAAGTCTTTCAGGTGAATGCTAAGGTTCCTAAGACACTTGAAGGGGGATTTACTACACAATGGATTGCAATCTGCTCCATTTTTTTTGCACGTTTGCACACTCTTTCTGCTTTATTTCTGCACTGGTTCCACAACACAGAGTACACATCAATCAAGTTGAGCAGCTGCAGCCATTTAAACCTCTGATGTATGAGGTTTCACCACTCAAAAGGTTAACATCATAACTGTGTCAGGCTGGAACAGAGGTCAGCAGCCGTTTCCATTCACAGAGAAACAAAATAAATCTCACCTAGAGCTGCTAAAAAATGCAATAAAGTGTTTTACTATGAAAGCTAAAAGTAAACTAAATGTTTTCAGGTTTTAGAACAAAATGAAGCCTGTATTATAAAATTCAAAAACAATTTTGTAGAATGAATAGGTAGCATAGTGTGAAGGCAGTTGCTTTTACAAGCCTCTTGTAGCCATTAAAAGCAAATTTTGAGGAAGAACTTA
Organism: Girardinus metallicus; assembly: GCA_903067095.1. Taxonomy (NCBI): domain Eukaryota; kingdom Metazoa; phylum Chordata; class Actinopteri; order Cyprinodontiformes; family Poeciliidae; genus Girardinus; species Girardinus metallicus. Next base: position 22,072 of record CAEGAE010025228.1, read on the forward strand.
TGGAAAAACGTATAAAATGACAATTTCCGATTGCATTCTTAATCATTTTGGCTTTGAAAGAGCCACAATGGCAGGGCCAAAGTTGCCATGGGCTAAAATCATGCTGGTAATTTTGTCTCAATCTCTTTAAGTGATACAGATGTTCTTGGAAAAACACGGTGGATCGTAAAATATATTGTAATGATTCACTTCCCTTCTGGAAGATTTGAAAACTTTGACAGATGTTAAAATATATCAGATAGTAAAATTAGTACAGGTTGTCCATCCAAATATTTACTGCCTTAAGTAGGAGAAACTAAAAAGATAACCTGTGCCACATGATGCAAAGCAGCCAAAAGGGGCTGTGCGTGATTTAATGTCTTTTTTGATGTGGTATAGAGAAAAGTTGATGAGAAACAGTCCTTTTTTTGTTATCAACGTGCAGCAAGGGTTTACACCTGGGATCTGCAATCTTTAAAATCCAGAGTTAAGTAAATAAAGGTAAATAAAGCTTCATTACAGCCACAAATGTTACATGACATTTTCACAAAAAGGCAACTTCTAATCTACCCCAGGAAATTTGTTGTCAGTTTTAAAGAACCACTATTTCATTTTTTATTGTCAGCCTTTAAAATAAAGAAAGATATCAATATTTTGTAAAATGAGGATGGATACTTCCTTCTGAAGTGTGTTAATATTTTTTTTATAAAAAAAAAAATATTTTTAATTATGTGTATTTTTAAAACATATATAATCTTTAGCCAGTTATTAGAGACATTATGGAAGGTTGCAGACTCCTCACTACATAAACACAAAATCCTACCAAGTGTTTTTGTTCTAATACCTTAGTACCTAAGGTATTAGTAAAATTTCAATAATATAATTCCTTAATAATAATGAAAAAGTATTAGTGCTGCTAGCAGATTATTTAAAGGGACAGTATTATGTAAAATCAACTTTGTGTTGCCTTGATTCTTTTATGCATGTTTGAAAAATTCTTTAATCTCCATGGCAACCATTCAGCTGTGCAAAATGTTTGGATAGCCTTTGAGTCACAACTCCACCTCTGAACTGCAGTTTCCAAGCTTCTGTCTCAGAGCAGTCCTCCCCTGCAACTCTCCCGCTCAACTCCTTCAGACTAGCCAGCAGCAATTAGCAAACACCTAGTGGAATTGCACACCTGCAGAGCTTATTATCCAGGCTACTTCTCAGAGCAACATTGGTAAAAATGTTAAATATTTAAAAGAAGAGCGATGTTGTGATGACTTCCTAAAGGTAGACTTTCAGAAAGAGCAGTTTTTAGGGAGACAGAGGCCCAATTTCAAGGCTTTAATTCACAAAATCAAATTTCTTTTAAGTAATATCATATACATATAGCATTTTTGTAACAACTGAAGGTAACACTCACTAGATAGTGCTATAAAATGGTGATATGTGCCTAGAAAATACACTATACTGCTCCCTTAACTTAGAACAAGACATTTTTCCCATGTTATAAAACTCGAAAAACTAGAACTTTTTCATCAGTATTAAGGAATTCTTGACTTAGAAAACAATCCAATGTCTTGCTGAAAAGTTACTTGTGAATTAGTTTTGTCTTATTTCTAGTGTACTAACATATTTGCACTGGAAACTAGACTGAAAATATTTGATTTGATTTTATGTTTTTGCAGTCTCTAATATAAACAGATTGGCATACCTGAACACAAAAGAAAAACCGTCCCCTGCTGTGCAGTCTAACATTTACATTGCTTTCCTCCTTACTCACAGGACCGCATGCAGCTGTGGCATGAACAAGCCCATCAATACCGCACAGAAATGCTGGATTTTAAAAAGCTAACATCAGAGGCCATGACGGGGATAAAAAATGACCACAGCATGATGTTCAAAGACCTGAAAGGAGCTTCTGCTCGAGTGGACCTTGTGGAGAGGGAAATGGACTACGTGGAGACCCAGAATTCTCCACGGGCTTGTGCGAACAAGGCTGAAAAAGTGTTGGAGCAGGAGGCCTGGGATCTGCAGGAGAGAGATGAGGTGGAGGAGAAAGATTGGGAGGAGCTGCAGTCCAGAGTCTCTGGTGAGTTTGAAGAAGTATGCTCATACTTCAGCCAAACAACCTCTAGAGATATTCAATCTTTCAAATTTATTCACGGCAGGAAGCCTAGAAGAGTCAAAACCCATAAGTTATATAGGAGTTGCGCTCTGTATTACCCACATTACACATCCCACAGGCATCACATCAAACATTTTACAAGGTTGTTGTCTTGGAAAAGTTATGCCTCTGGAAACAGGGAGACAAACACAGCACCATAACAAGTGCTTCTGAGTCTGTGTGGAGTCATGTTTCCCAGCCAAACTGTGGTCATATGCAAGTCATTCATTTCTGCACAAACACTCTCCTGTTTGAGGAAGGTATTCATCATCATAATCCTCACATCCAAAGATGTGCTGCTACACAGCTGCTACAATAAGGGTTTCACTCAGATTGTGAAGGATTTAAAGCATGTTTTAATCATGATGAAGAAGGTTGAGAGAAGGGCTCTGAATTTCTAAGAATATAAGCATTTTTACCTCTTAAACCTTTCCATATTTTGTCATGCAGAAACTTTATCCAATTCTATTGGGACTTTATGATAGACTAACATAAAACAGCACATATTTGTGAAGTGAAGGGACATGATAAATGGTTCAACAAACACTATCCTGAAAAGTGTGGAGGGCAGGTTTATCCTGGAAACACCTTTTGCAGCAGTTTCAACTGCAAATCCAGCTTTGCATTGTTAGAGATAAAAAATATTGCCCATTTTCTTTGTGAAATAGTTCAGTAAGATTGGATGAAGAGTACATAGGAACTCTAAGGTCACAGTCTTTGAATTGGATTGAAGTTTGGATTTTCACTGACTAACATATGCACGTGTGTATCCTGTACTTAACCAGGAATGTCTTATTCAGATTAAAAATCTCTTTTTCAGGAGAAACCTGGCCAAACATAGCACAGCACAGCAGCAATCGCAAATCAAAACTACTGATATTAAAACTTTATTAAAATGCAATATGGATAATAAAGGAATAAAAATAATAACTTTGAACATACGAATAGGTTTATTGTTCTTGGTCTGTCATGAAAAATCCCAATGACACACATTAAAGTTTGTGATTGTAATTTAATAAAAATGTTGAAAGGTTTAAGCAGTATGAATATTTTTTCAAAGTATTGTACTTCTTCAAAGTTCTATTTTTTTTTATTTAAGTGCTAAATGAATAATTCAATTACTTTTTTATTTTATATTCTTATTACAAAGCAAATGAAGAAATATTGATTGTTTTAATACACCAACTAAATTAATAGCAAAATCAATAAGACATAATGAAAGGACTATGCAGAAATATTACCAAGCCTCCATTCAGAATTATAACGCTGACATTTAATTTCATGTTTGTTAAAGACTGAAGTCAAAGATGGTCCAGGAATGAGAAATCCCTCTCTATTACTTTTTATTTGCTGTCAGTAGCTGCAGAAAGACAGAAAACTGCCCTGAGGTCAGCGGCGTTGCTTTCCATCCTCATGCTCACAGAAATGAGCTTTGTACATAGAGCTCCATTGTGAATGTCTGTGAAGTGATCCGGAACAATCTTTTCTCCATAGAAGAGCCAGTTCAGATCTGGAAACTTAATCCTGATGTGGCTCCGGGACAAAAGAGGGCGAGGATGGGTGACGGTCGGTGACGACTGCTGGGAATTTTCTTTTCTCTTTTGTGGTTCAGAGAAAGAATTGTGTTATGATATTTTTCTTTTACAGACAGCATCTTTCATCTGTCTATGAGCTGTGCTCAAGCTTCATCTCATGATGAGTTTGTGTCTAATTTTGCCCCGACTTTGAACTTGACCCAGTTTTGAGAACTAGAGCCAAGATATCAGTGGCTGCAGGCTGGAAACCCACATTTCCTATTGAGAAATGGCACTTCTCCTCATCCAGACAGACAGCTGGAATCTAAATTCATTCTTTATTATAATGTGAACATAATCTGTTGGCCATGCTTACTGGTACATCTGGTAAAGATGTGTAAAAATAACTGAATCATTTCTTAATTATTTTACAATATAATGTTTTTTGTTGTAAACAAAGTTTCCGAGAATACCTGATTAGTTACCATTCTTTTATATTTCTAAATTTGTGAAATATCTGCATTGGTGCCTTTTTCCTTTTTCTCCTATTTTCAAATTATGCAGCAACCTCTTCTTTCACAGCAACTTCAGCAATTTCAGTTTTTTAATGCCACCTGACATAGACTGCTATACTTGTCTTATGATAACACTGTATCAGTAAAAACCAGTTGGGGTGATAAAGTCTATCTGCCTGACGGTTGAAGTGCCCAACCTTTGCAACATCACAGCTGTGCAGCCAGGGCTCCTTTCATTCCATAATCTCATTACAAGCGGTGTAAGCAAGATGAATATGAAGCAGAAGAAGAATGGTTGTAAACACATGCTCGCTTTTTTTGTATGTTCCCGTTAAAGCAAAATCCTAATCCTCTTCTTTGTGGTTACTTGTTTGTTTGTTTTTTTCACCTTCAGACTGTATGGAAATCATCTCTGGCATCAGATCTGTGAAGATCCTAAAGAGAATAGGAAGCCCCAAGGGAATGTGGACCAGAGATCCCAAGTCCTCGAAGCTTTATGTATTCAATGGCACATCAGGAGAAACGGTCTACGAGTTCAAATCCGTCCGTGACTTTTCCAGATCCCTGGGAGTGGCTGGGAGCAGGATGATCCACCTTCCCTCTAAGTGGACTGGTCCAGGAAGTGCTGTTTATAATGGCTATTTGTATTACATAAATCAAGAAACTGATGCAGATGTGCAGATGGTTAAATTTGACCTGATGAGTGGTTCAGTGACAGACACTGCTATGTTCCCTATGGCGAGGCATGCTAGTCTTTACACTCTTAATCCTGAGACTGTTGCAGACCTTGCAGTCGACGATGAGGGCTTGTGGCTCCTTTTCACCCCCACCGACAGTGAACCAAACATTAGCCTCGCTAAGATGGACACTTCCACGCTTGACATAGAACAAATCTGGGACACCCGGTGCCCACGGGGGAACGCAGAGGCGGCTTTTGTAGTGTGCGGGACAGTCTATGTCGTTTACAACACCCGCATGGCCAGCCGATCTCGAGTTCAGTGTGTGTTTGATGTGAATGACATGATGCTAACTGAAGAGGCTCCTCTGCTTTACTTCCCCAGGAGGTACGGAGCTCATGCCAGTCTGAAGTACAACCCTGAGGAGAATCAACTTTATGGCTGGGATGATGGATACCAAATCATTTACAGACTCACTATAAAGACAAAACTCTTAGCTTGACAGAAGAGAAATAGGATCGTGTTTGAAAAACTGAAGGACAGTAGGAGTGAATTTCTTCTATCCATTCACATTTGCTTTGAGGAGAATAATGCATGTTCATATTTTCTAAATATGGTGGCTGTGCAATGGAAGCTTTAAAGGTGACATATTATGCTTCCTTGAACAGGTTAGGACAGTTGAATGGGCTAAACAAAACATGTCCATTACGTTTTTTTGCACAAAATCACTCTTAGACATATGAGGTTTAGTCAGCCTATTTCAAGCTCTTTTCAGAATGAGCTAGGGCTGTTTGTCAAATAAAAAATCCAAATAAGCTGCTGCTGGCCATACTCATCCAACTCTAATGCTCAATTATACAACCGTACGTCTTTGAAAAGCAGAAGTGTAGCGTCCTGCACAACCAACAAGAACAGTTGTTTCGGAAACAAAACAATTGCTGCTTTTCCAGTAGCCATTGTATTGTGCATAAAACCAGCTGGCCAAACATCCTTGGTGCCATTAAATATTTGACAATGGTTCTTTCACGTCACTGTGGAGGAATTTCCACCGGGTCTTCTATACAGAATTGTCTTAAGTCAGCCATGTTAAATTGAAAAAAGATCCAGACTAAATTAATTCAATTAAGTAATTTTATCCCTCTAAATGTGAACTTACTAGTGCGCTCTGAATCTCTGTCTATCTTCAGAACCCAAGTGCTTGTGAGCCTAAGCGCACAAATTGATGGCCAAAACAGTCCAAACATGACATCACTTTTCTTGGCTCTCCTTAGAGAAAATTTGGAAGAAGTTGATCTAAGTGTCTACTTTGCTGTATACAGGATATGCACAGTAAAAAGTAAGTAAAAGAAAACAGAAATATATGCTGTCATAGTGGGCTGATATTTTCTGTGAAATGCATATAAGTTAATAAAGTTCACTTCCACTTTCTGCTTCTTCTGCCAAATAAAAATGTGGGTAAAGTTGCATAAGTTATTTTTTGGAAACATTTGTGATTCTTCAGTTAGAGTCCATATGTGGCCTCATTTCCAAGAGGGAACCGTTTTTTTTCCATGCTTTTCCATATTTTAAAATTTGTTTTGAAGATCCGAAACACAAATGTAGCCAATAAAACAAAAAAGGAAAAATGAATGTAAATTTGAAAAAGTGCTAATATTTTTTATGGACTTCTAAGTCAGACTGAAGTCAGTGTAGCATTCTGCCTCCAAAGGAAAGGGAATCTTCATTGGTACAAGAAGAGTAACTGTAAAATTATGCAGTACAGGTGGAGTCTCAAACTTGAAACACTGATTTTTTTTCAAATGCCAAAGAAATCTTTAGCAGGAGAGCAAATTATGTGCACTACAATATTATATGCAAAGTAAGAAAAGGCTGGAAGATACACAATTGTGAAATGAGGTATGGTGAAATGGTGATACTGTTATTGATTCTGTTTATGTAAAAATCAGTGTGGTTAAATTATTCCAGTGTGCAACTGGAACAAATTAACTAGCTTTTGAAGCATGGTTGATGTTTTCTTACATTTGGTATGCACAGAATAAGGAAGACAAAAATAAAGTCCACCCCTAATTCATGTTGACCATGTTCAGCTAGTTCATTAACCCAGTGTGGGTGTTGTCTGTATTTTTCTTTCAGAAACCTGCTTCACAGAAGCCCCTTTCTTTTTGTATAAGTATTTTAATCAAAGAAAAAGAAATCATGTCACCCTTCATGGGAAAAAGCACAACAAGTTATTTTTCTGACGCTCGTTTTTTTTTTTTTTAAGAAATGAAAACTGGTGGAGAAAATACAGTTTTGTTTTTCAGTTTGACTTTATTACACACTGGATCACTGAGTTTATCTAGAACCCATTTGTCTTAACCAACATCTCTATTATTACAAATACAAAATGTTTAATAAAAAATTTAAACCTCAGAGCTATTTTAACATTTGGAAAGGATTACAAGATCATATCAACAAACAGTACAATATTAGGCAAAGCTAGAAGGTCTTAAAACAGTCCATAAACTGAGGCAATTGACCTAACAGGTTCCACCGACGATGAAAACACCACATTGTCAGAGAAATATAACCATTGTAAAATATTTTTTTTAAAAAAAAGGAGCAGAAACAACACAATAATTCACTCACTTGTTTAGATAGTAGAAATCTAATAATGCCATTAGTCTAAAGAAGAACTTCAACATTCAAATAACTGAATTACAGCAGCGTGTTGTTGCTATGGTAGAATACGTCAAGCATGAACAATGCATTGACTTATTCTTGCTCTAACAAGTGCCAATTAGAGAAATGCCACCGTTATGTTGATGCTGACCTGTCCGCCCAACAGCTTCCCCCGCTCCGTCATCTTAGGCTTTCAGTTTAACACCAAGGTAAACTGAAAGGAAAACTGCTGCGGGTAAATTTATCCGCTACGGAAATGTCTAAAACAGACCTATCTGGGTCTGCTGAATCCATCTGCTTGTGTCTTCATGTCTGCCTCCGATTTTCCCATGACATACTCTGTGGCACAAAGTAAAATGCATCTGTACAAACTGCACCAAACTGTAATCTGTGATTGTTGTTAAGCAGCTGTCCTGCCAGGTATCATCTCCAGATTGCAGCTTCTCATATTGTGTTCTAGATGTGTTAATAAGGAGCTTGACATCAATTACTGCATCTGGAGGCTCAAACAAAAACGGGACACTACAGGAAATTGGACTTGTTTTTAGTAAAAACAAACATGTTTATGATTTTTTAAAACAATGTCTGAGAACACAGAACAGAAAATCACACAATGTCATGATCATTTACAATATAATAATTTCAGTATTACAACATAAAACAATCATAAACCGATACAAATACAAGATAAATGTGCTTTTATCTTACAGCTGTAAAGTTTTTAGAATTCACTGTCTTTTATGTCTGCTTGCTAACAAAAGACTCCGTAGCAATAACAATAAATCAAATTACACAGTTAGCAGACGCTGCAGCAGATGGTTGTTTGCAGAATCTAAAAATGAAAGTGAAGACTTTGTCATTACCAGATATGAGTCGCTGCCCGACTCATATCTGACATGAAGGTGAGCTACAACCACACTGTATGCTGCTCTTTCTATCCTAAATAGATTTGGAAAACTTTAAATTTTTTTGTACAGATGTCAAACAATTAAATTACAAATGAATTAGTAATAAAAATAAGCAAAAATTTGTATAATTGCTTTTATTAAAAACACAAAAGTAAGAATTATTCTTTCTGCTACACCTTTGGCCCGTTGATGGATTATTTCATATGTACAATTGAGAAAAATAATGTGGAATAAACACTTTGGTAATTTTCACATAAAAATGCTTATTACACAGAATATTATTTTCTATTCTCTCTGCTTAGGATAAAAACTGGTAGTTGGGCTATCTACTCAGACAGCCAGCTTGCAGACAGTTTCTTAACAGATGCTACACTTAGATGGCCAACTGTAGTTTTAAAATATCTCTTTCATAAGATTTAGGCTGGATCTTATTTAGAAATCACACCATGACCGCCCAGAAATATTTCTTGAATAGAAAGGAATTGTGAGAACAGGAGGATGTGCTGCACGTAGCTGGGAAAAACTTGATTAATTGTTTGGCATCCTTCTAGAAAGGCTTAAAACCGTATGAACAGTATTATTGAAATATTTTTGACTGTTTTGGAAATGTACATTTTAAATACCTTGAACATTATTTGTGCTGGAAAGGTCAGCCATATTGTTTTCTTGTTGTGAACATTTAGGAATATTTTCTAATCAGGCAACTGGGACATGTGCAACTTCTATTTGAAAGTGAAACCTTAAATGTGACTCAAATTGGGAAGAGACCTTTATCACATAACAGATTTTGCAGACTACCGTAAGCACATAAATATTAGCAGAAATAGAAACTTTTACATAAAGCTTTAATGCTAAACAAGGAAGACAGAAACACCAATGTGAAATGGTTAAACAAAAACATACTTGCTTGCCCACTATAATTCAAAAAAGTTCCCAATTTCAACACAATCCAGAGCTCTTACCAAAACACCAAACGACAAGAGCTAATGATGCTAATCTCACTAGCTAATGTTGCTAGCTAGCATAAAAGAAAGGTTTTCTTTTTGCTTTGTGGAAAAGTTTCACTCTGTTTGGTTTGGTATAACTGCATATTGTCCATAAAACATACTACAGCCTTTTCTTTTTACCTTTGTGGGGATGATAATTTACTGCTAATCCCCTCACATGGAGCTAACTGATTATTTAGTGAAAAAATAAGCATATAAATGTGGCATTTGAAAATGACAAAAGGGGAATATACTTTATTCTTTTCACTTTTTTAATCATAATCACCAACCACAAAAAATACCACAAAAATTCAAAACATCCTTTTTTTTTTTAAATTCTGCTTATGTTCTCATTTTATATTTTTTAATTTAGAAAAGCAAAATAGACAGCAGAACACCTGTACATAAATATATTTACATCCACCAAAATAAGTAACAAAAATAAACCTAACAAGGAGACAAAAGTGCTTTTTTGTAGTGTATTTTGGAAGAAAATCAAGCATTTCTGTTTTATTTTGGAAGAAACTGAACACCAAGGTGATAAAAAGGTTCCGGTGTTAAAAGTGTGCTTGAAAAGTCCCTGTTGATGGAGATCTTTGCACCTCTCTTCATTAACAGCTTCACTTGTTTTTACACAAAGCGTTTTAATGGTTGTTATTTTTAACAGTGTCAGACTCCTGTGCCTTCGTGACATTGTGAAGTTTGTAAGTTCCCTGAACTTTTGAACTGCAGTGGAAACCAAGTTGCTCAACTCTGAATTCCTGTTGCCTTATTTTGCTTTTCTTTTCAGATTTTGAAAGCTACACCAAAGAGATACTTGAGGTTTCAGCCTGACCCTTCCTCTCATAAATAAAACAGGCATCTTAAGCTATAATGAAATAGATAGTATTTTAAACTAAACACATTTTAAAGCTAATTTTATATATATATATATATATATATATATATATATATATATATATA